>CAVNYN010288376.1:0-18629 GCA_963692815.1 Nyctanthes arbor-tristis | reverse complement strand
TATCTGCCCCACCCCCCCCCCCCCCCAAAAAAAAAAAAAATAGCACTCTACACCCTGAATTTATTACATTATTTGAGTTTGTATAGGGGATCCAAATTTGAGTTTTTTCCCCACGTTAATTGTGCTTTAACAAGAGAAATGCTAGTTTCACGTGGAACCACAGCAATAGGCCTGGTCTCAACCCATCAGCAATATATAATATTGTAGGACCCGCAATTTGATTTGATGAAAAATTAGATATTGTTTCATTAGTATTTTGAAAATTTGCAAATCTTATTGCATCATACTTTATGAGTAATGATTTAATGTCAGATGTCTAGCGATATTATATCACTATATACTAATATGGAGTACTAAATGGATGTCACTTGACACAACATACAGGGTATAATGTGACACGCCACATCACAGTAATACCGTTAGATATCTGGTATTAGATCATTTTCGCCTGCGAGTCTTACTGTTAAAACATTTGATATATCATGCCTATACTGAACATGTGATATGTGGCATCTTGCTGGCCGGCTAGGCAAAAGACTACAAGAGTGTGGAATGCGCTTTAGCGCTTTTTTTTTTCGCCAATAAAAAATGACTAACAAATGGACTCTGAATAGTTCGGATTGTAATTTTATATATGCTTCACATGGCCTCAATTAGTATCAAATTGCTGTCTTTCTTGTCGAAGTCGGCCAACGAATCTGGCAAGAGTGATCTTTAGACTTGTGGTAATTGGTCAACTATATTAAGGGATCGACCAGAATTCAAGTCTTAAAAAAATGACCACTTTTAATAATCACTGCAGGAAAAAAAATGTTATTTTTACTAGTACAATGTGAGTATATAATTTCTTGCATTTAAAATTTATAATATTTTACCGTCTTCAGCTTTGTCCTTCGATCAATCCTCGTACCCTAACCCTAATTTCTGCCTTGACCTCCTCCTTAAGAAGTTGCTATCAAGGCCAAGGGGGGGTTGCAATTTGAGGTGCCGTTGGTGACGAAGATATTGGTGTTGTGAACATCAGGGCGTGAGCATCGATTTAGACAAAATTGTGCAAACCGAGGAATGTGATGAAAAGCTATATTCCTTCGCTTAATTTTAAAACTTCGTCATGCTTTACGCTTATTTAGAACATTTTTTGCTTCAAGATCAGATCAACATCTTCCTCTTTTATGTGACGTAAATGTGTTATATATAAGAAGATAATGACAAGTCATCTCCTATGGGGACATGGAAGTTGTGAATTGTTCCAATATGCCACAACTCACCGTTAATATTGATCATCACCAACTGAAGGATAGAGAAGGTGGAGGATGGAATTAATACAAGTAAAGAGCAATAAATGAATGAACACTAGTACACTACTGTCTAGAGCGACACCTTGTTTTACAATATCCAATCACTTGATTTTTGTATGAATTCTAAAATATAAGTTTTTAAAATATTATGAAGATTTGCTAGATACTAATACCACCGAGTAAATAAATTTAGAGCACTCTAGTGTATAGGGAACAGTAAAGGGGAAAAATTAAATTAGAGAGAAAAAACCCATGTTCAAATAAACGGTAGGGAAACGGACCAAAGAGGGAGAGGGAAATGCATAAAAAAGGGCCAAAATCCCAAGCTGTATCTTTACACCCAAAAATGACACTATTCTTTGGCATTGAAAGGGGAAAAAACTCAAATTTTTACCCCCTACTTGAAGTGCTCTTACAAGAGAAAATGCTAGTTTCATGTGGAACCAACTAAGAGTCCCACAGCACTAGGGCTGGTCTTTTTGAGTCCCGTTCCAATGCCATGCAACCACGTGGCATGGAGTGTCATATGTATGACACTATATTAATGTTATAGTCTTTGACCATTCAACAGTATATAATTTTGTAAGACCCACAATTTGATTTCATAAAAAATATTTTGTTTTGTTAGTATTTTGAAAATTTATAAAACATATGATAAACGACGCCCATACTGAACATGTGATATGCGGCATCTTGTTGGCGGGCTAGGCAAAAGACCACACGAGTGTGGCGTGAGTTACTTACTTTTTTCCATAAAAAAATGTTAAAATGACTAACGTATGGACTTTGAAATTTTATATATGCTTCACATGGCCTCAATTATCAAATTTTTATATTTCTTGTCGAAGTCGGCCAAGGAATCTGGCAAGAGCTCTAGTTAGACTTGTGGTAATTGGTCAACTATATTAAGGGATCGACCAGAGTTCTTAAGTCTTAAAAAAATTTACCAATTTTCATAACCAACGCAGAACAAATTTTATTTTTACTAGTACAATGTGATTAATGTGAATATATCATTTCTTGCATTTAAAATTTACAATTTTTACCATCTTTGGCTTTTTGCTAACATCCAACCACCCCTTCAATCAATCCCAGAACCCTAACTCTAATTTCTGCCACAATGGCTTCCCTAAGAAGTTGCAATCAAGGGGTGATGCAATGATCAATCTTGATCTGAAGACACCAGGTTTGTGTCTCTTTTATGGAGATACTCGTTATATGTGATACATTCCTTACCAAATGATCAATCTTGATCTGAAGACATCATGTTTGTGTCTCTTTTATTATATATGATAGATGCCTTACCATTAATTTAATAATTTACATGTGAATTCATGGACTCACATGTAGGAAAATGATATAAATCATATGTTTGACGACATAAATGTGACGACCCGTCTTTCTATTTTCAAGCTCAAGATTTATCCGTAAAAGTCAAAGGTGGAATGTTCAAGTTAAGGTCCAATTTGGACTAAGATGCATTAATTTAATTTTTGAGTTTATCATTTAGGCACTTAATAAGTTTGAGATTTATATAGAATTATATTAAGAATGGGTGGTTTAAATGAAATAAAGCACAAAGTTAATGACCTAAATGAAACAAGACACCAAGTTAATGACTAAATGGATAAATATGTGGAATTAAGACTAAAATATCAAATTTGTCTTGAATTGGAAATGGAAGAACCGAAAGAAGAGAGAGAGAGAGAGAGAGTTAGTCGGGGAAAAAGGGAAAAATGAGGGAGTATTTTGGCGAAATTGGAGAAATTGAAGAAGCATGACAAGGAACTATCACTCTATGTAAGTATTTTTAACTTTCAAGCCTTGTTTTCATATAAATTTTAGGGGTTAATCTTTTCCTAGGGTTAAGAAATTTTATATAATTGAGTAGTTAATCATGGTTTAGTTTCTATAGATTGAAATGGTGTGAAATTAAGTTAAAAGCTTGAAACAAAAACAAAGAAAGCAAAAAGAGTGGGAAAGAAACAAGACTACGGATCTTTGTTTGAAGGAAAAAAAATAAATAAAAAGAAAAGAAAGAAGGCAAAAGAGACCAGAGAGCAAGGCTGCCCCTTGCGGCAGAAGAAAAAAAAATTGAAGAATTTTGGGTTTAAGAATCTTGAGAACTACAAGAATTAAACACAAGTGTTTTCCTATCTTTAAGCTTTGTTTTATGTAAGGTAAGATGGAAATTTATGTTTAAAGTTTATGAAAAGTTTTGTGAATATGTAATGTTAGGTTGTAATTTTACTTAGTACATGTTTTAGAGACCTCAATTATTATTCGGTTATGAAATTTAAGGCTCTTGATGTTATTATATCATTATAGTGGCTAGTATAAAGTGAAATTTTATGTGGGGAGAATAAGCTGAAAATTTTATATATAAGTTGATATTGTGATTATGGAATATTATCATGGTAATTGAGAAGTTGGTGAAGTTGAAAGTAAATGTAAATAATTAATGACTTGATAATTGTTAGCCAATGTAGGAATTTTGGTTTAAAGACTAAGCAATTAGTGTAAATTGTTATTTTTATTTATAGTAGATATTGGAGACTTATTATGTGATACTATGACAAATTATAAAATGAAGTAGATTCTAGAATAATTATATGAAAGGAAGCATAAGAGGTTAATATGGAATTCTAAGAAACCAAGCATGTATGTATGAAGTTAATAAAATGACTTAAAGGTTGGAATTATTATGTACACAGTTTCTGCCCGCAAGTTGGATGATCATAAATGATAGTATATATTGAATTTTAACACGATACGGGTTGAAAAATGATCTTCTATGAGTTGGCTATCATCCAAAATTTGAATGACAGCATTTGGAGTCCGGTAAGAGTTTTTATGACAAGTTTTGTAAAAAGGGACAGTGTTCACCCGAGGACAGCTTTCTGGAAGGTGAAGAAATATTTTGGTATGGTAAACGTAGTTTTCTTGAGCCCAATTTCACATATGATGAACTTATATGAGCTTTTTACATTCTAGGAGAATTTTATAAGCATACGACACCATCCTTGATTTTAAAGGGTTTTAAATGGGCATTGCTGAACAGGAAAATTCTGCAATCCATAGTTGAAAAGGTTGGAATTTTACGTATAAGTTGGTGTTATGATTTTATAGCATAATATCATGGTAATTGAGGAATTTGGTAAGGTTGAGAATAAATACAAGTAACGAACAACTTAATGTTTAATATCAAATGTGGAAAGTTTGTTAAAGGCCAAGAATTAATGTTTAAAGGTAAAGAGTTAGTGTTGTTATTTTAGTGGATAATTGAGATTTTAATACTTAATATTATTACAATTTCTAAAATGTAATAGAATCTAGAATAATGATATAAGAGGGATAACCATATATCTAATTTTAGGATTAAAAAGTCTTGAGAATTTAATGAAACAGAGAATGTGTAATCCAAAAGGAATTTCATGGTGATAAAATTAGTTGGATTAAAAAATCTTTAACTAGTAAATAAACTATGAAGAGTATAAATAGGATTGATGAGAGAGAAGCAAAAGAATCAAGTTATGTGGGATTTGTGGAATAGAAGAAGTTCATTAGAAAGGAATTGAATGTTAAATAGAATTTTTATATAATGTTACAGGAAATGTTAACGGCTAAAAGGAAGTGAAACACGAAAGGATGTTACTTAACCGGTGAGTGGAGATCTTCGTATTCTTTCTTTCTTCTAAATGAAAGTTGAATTATGTTTGAACTCACATGGACTTGAAATGTTTTATGATGATGATGTATTTCATAAGAACTTGAAATGTTTTATGATGACGTACTTTTATGAAATGATGCTTCATGCTTTTCAGAAAAATGTTTCATTTGAAATATGATTTATGATGCATGAAAACCCCAAATTTGTATCCTATGTTTATGATCATGCCGCCTACGGGCGAAGGGGCCTCTATGGCTCAAGCTGACCAAATGATCTGCCGCCTACGGGTGAAGGGGCATATGGCTCAAGCTGACCAAATGAACGCCGCCCAGGCGAAGGGGCATATACGCTAGCTATGACTCAAGCTGTTTAATTGTGCCGCCTATGGTGAAGGGGTCATAAGGTATCTATGGCTCAAGCTGATGTCTATGCGCGTATGACTTGTTATTATGATCATGAGATGTTGGATACTCTTGGGGAAAATTCTATTATGATCTTGAAATGAAATGATTTTTATGATGCTTTCTAGTAAATTTCACGATGATTATTAAATGAATGACATTCATGATTCTTTTAAATGAATTCTATGATGATTATGAAGTGAAATGACGTTTATGATATTTTCTAACATGTGATGATTTCATAAAGGCTTATATTATGCTAGATTTATATTTAAAGTCGTGAAATCTCTAAATGAGCTTGAACATTGTGTTCAAAATGTTGCAAAAGTTACATTTCAACTTTCGAAAGCTTGTTTATTTATAAAAACTCTACTCACTGGGCTGGTTAGCTCATGTGTTTTCTAAATGATTTTCTCAGCAGGTGGCAATTGGAGTTTGGGCAACACATCAGGATCGAGCCTGCCATTTCCCGAATTGAGTCACCACATAATGAAACGAAATTGTTATAGGGTTTGTCTTATTATGATTTATATGCTTGGACATGTTAAGTCTATTAGAATACATTGAGGTATCTGTTGTGAGTTTTACTTGGTTTTAAAATATTTCTTCACAAGTGAAGTGTTATAAATAGAAAAGTTATGATTCTTATGTTGTGAGGTGTTGGTATGCTTGATCTATGAAGTGATATTGCTTATAATGAAAAATTATAGTTTGTGAGATATTGATGTGTTGGCGATGGGGAATCATTACATTGTGAAGTGTATTTGGGTTAATGTTGGATATTATACATGTTGGTTTGTTTATAAATTGGAGGAGATGCTGTCAAAATTTTTCTAGAATAAGTAGTATATTCATGAGCCTTGACGGTAAAACTCTAACTTCTAGTTGGAATTTATCGTCGGCGCACGTCACACTTCTAGTAAGTTAAAGGTACTGGGAGTTGAGCGTGTCAATAAATGTGGCCAGCAATTTGCAGGGTATGCATTTAGCAAGCCACATTAACTAGCAGCAGACCTATTTTAGCCTGTAGGATTAATGTGACATGCCTAAATGCTGGCCACGCATGTGTCTGATATTATTTATGGTGCTAGACATCTGATTTTATATTATTTCCATCCACATGTGGGGTCGTGTCTATTGACTTGTGATTACATTAACAACTGCGATTTTATCCACTTTGAGACGCCTGCACGGTTTTGTAAATTCTTAGCGAGAATTGTATCCCCTAAGAGTTCAACCCTACTCTTAGTACTACTAATTGAGCTTGTTATTGTTGACGTGTGATTCCATAAAAACGGGTGTTTTATTGTTGATGTGTAATTATGTCAACAACTACGTACGATTTGTCCGCTTTGGGAGGCCGTGAAAGGTTTTGTAAATTCTCTAGCGAGAATCGCATCCCTAAGTTCAACTGCCAATGACGATGTCGCACGTCAACAATGTCAATGTGAATAAAATTAGTAATAAAGAATAAGTCACATACACTGGTATGGAGACACATAGTGTTTTCATATCAAGGTGCATTACGAGGTGAATATATTGGTGTTATGAACACATCAGAAACGTTAGGAAGAATTAAATTGTCAATGTGGCAAAAGCCAGCTTGCATGGGTTAAGTTTGAAAGTTGACCTCATTAGTTAAGTCACGCTTTATGATTCGACTTTTCTTAAGATCATCTAGACCGAAAAAGCTTGAATATATTTTGTGTCAAGTAGATTAATATCTTTGTATTTATTATCATCAATTTCATTATATATAAAAATGGTGAATATAGGAAAAACTTTTGATTTCTATATGATGGTTATATTGTCACTACATCCTTTACTAACAACACCACGATTTAGTTATACTCATCATCCTTTATATTTTTAATTTTTGTCATATTTTTATTTTTAACATCTTATTATCATAAAATCTTATATAGAATGATACCTTGATTCAAAAAATTTCAGTGTTGGAATCGCTTAATATTTTTAAATAAACAAAAAAAATTGTAATATCAAATTATATATAACTACGTATTTTCATATGATTTTAAGATATAAAATCAATTTTTTTAAATATATTCGATCGTTAAGAACACAAAATGATAGTTCAATAAAAAATTCGAAAGAAAAATATAGCAGAAACTTTTAGGTGTTTAAATACTATAAGAAACAAAGATTAGGGATGTTCACATTAATAAAAATGTGGTGTGTTATATATATAACTAGTTTTTCCACCCGTGCATCGCAACAACTGGTTAAAGATATGATGATAGGGCAAAACATATCATCACTGTAATTGAATAAAAATAACATTAGCAAACAAAAGAATACAACATCAAAAGGTAATTTCAGTTTGTTACGAAATTAAGACTTTTTTTTTGGTACAAAATATTTGTTATTGAATTTATCGGTTTAACCTACTTATCACAAATTAATATCGTTGTTCAACACACATATATACAGCAACTTACACTTCAATTGGATGCATTCAACTCTTGACATTTTCTTTTGCTAGACTATGTCATATAACTTAATCTGTTAAAATTCAATTCCTTCTAATTCTCTTTTCATTATAAATGACAGTAAGTAATGTGAAAATTGAATATATAAAAGTAAAATATAATATATCTTGGACAATTAAACTTTGGTAAAACCATCTTTCGACGGAAGATCAAGATTTCTCATAGAACAGGTACCCTTCTTACCATTTTGTTAGCTTTATCCGTTCAACGTTACCAGATTAATTTTACCGTAAGATTAAATCACCTTTCTCTTGTACAATAGTTAAATTATTATATAATTAAAAATCGAGAAGCCACCACTTTACCCAAAAGAAAAAAAGGTGAAGATGCCATAAATTAGTGTGATTTTTAGACTTGCATGAGACAATATTCTGCATGCATATTTATTAATATCCATTCTTTCCATGTCTTATCAGCACTTGTCCCTCCTATGGGAGTACACTCAAAATTTTAAAATGTCAATGAAATTAAAAAAAATGCACAATGCAATAAAATTGTATTACAACCATCATAAAGGTTAAAATCCATAATAAGATATTATCTAAATTGTAACTTATTTAACTCTTTAAATTTTGACACAATCTTTCTCCAAACTCTTTACATATTTGCATTTTGAAACTCTTATCTCCAATACTAATAGATATATTCTTATTTCCAATGCAAATAGATACACAGAAAGAAATAAATAATAATCAGGAAATCCCAAACTAAAAAATCCATTGAAGTTCTGGAAAAAAACACCCATTTTAAGAGCATAAAGTTGTTCTTCAATCTCTTGTTCCCTCTTCGTAAAATTGATTCAAGCCCTTTTCAAAATACAAAACATTCCAAAGCGGGCATAAATTCACCAAGGAAATAGTGGGGCATTAAATTGACTCAAGCGTTTCTCCTCCTAGGCCAGATACCGACAACCACCCGTCATTTCTCTTTGTGTTGTGCTTCATCCGCACATCAGCCCTACCTTTTCCCTCTCTCTATTTGTCTCCTGTCAATACATAATCAAACTTACTAAGATGAAAAGATTTCAAGATAGCAAAATCTCATAAATTCCTAACATGTTTTTCAGCAAAAGATACTAAAAGATTTAATGTCTTTGCATAGAATCCTTATTCAATTTTAAACTTCATTAATAACTGAACGTACAAAACTCTGTTTGTTCTAGAACATGTGAATGAATCTAAGCCTGGGCAGAAGAAATCATATAAAAAGAGAAAAAAAGAAATACAAATAAATAAGAAAGAGAAACTCCCAAGGCCTGCTTAGGATAACTTCTGCTACCTCCCTTAGAAACATTTGCACAAAATCCACATTAGGCTATTCCATTTTGTGAAACTCCCAGATCAAAGAAGCTGCTTTTGGCATCAAAAGCTATGCCAAACAAATTCTTTTCTTAACTTACCTCCATGTAAATAACCTACGTAAATCCACTCAAACTAACAAAAGGTACTTATTCCAAAAATCAACTTTGTTAATATATAAAATTTTTAAGCAACATTTACTAAAATAAAAGCTGGTTACAACAATGTTCAATATCATCTAGATTATAAGTGATGATAGTTTCACTTTGATAAAATACAAAAAATGTTCCCAGCAGACCAACCATCTTCAAAATTTGAGAGAGATTAAAGAAGCAGCCTAATTAATGTTCTTCTACCACCACCTTGCAATTTTTCATGATAATCCAGAAGATAAAAATTGGACATAGTTTCCTCACACTCAAAATAAGTAATTGTATATCTGTATCTAAGTAACAACACTTTGAAGATCTTTAAACCTCTGATAAAATTTTCGGACTTGAGCAAAGAAAATAAACAAATGCAATAGAATTAGCAGCCCTAGAGTCTTGACATTCAAGAAGTGAAATTGTATTGATATTCTGTAAATAAATTTGAGCAGAATGCAAGGGAATGTTGAACAATACACATGAGTAGATTTTTGAAAGAAATTGTAGTAGACCAAAAGAACTTGGAACAAAAGGTGAGCTATAGTGGAAATGCTGACTCTCTCTGAAACTACTGCCTATTTTTTGCCTAAATGAATATCCCAACACCCTTTATCCTGTTGCATCCAATAATGATTCTCAAATAACCCTTGTGCACTCCCCTCACATAAGGTCCTGTCCAAATTTAGCTTACTTGTTTAAAGAAATTTGAAATGAGTGCGGAAAGAAGACATATATGAATTCAAAGCATTAATTATTATATGAAAGAAATATAACAAAAATCAAATCTTAAGAGAAGACAAATGCAGGGAACGATTGATAAATGTACTTGATTATATAAAAGCAACAAATAAAACAATAGTCGTAAGTCTAAAAGCTAGTCAACTGTTGTATCATTAAAAAACATCTAACCTTCATCAAGCAAAAATGTGAAAGAAAAAGCAAAAGGGTGAACCGTGCCCAGAATAACGCATGCAACATCAAATATTCTCCCTACTTCAGAGTAATGGCTTAATAATGACTACATACTTACACAAAGATAGCACCTTTTATGACTAAAAATTCAAGTTTTCTCACATGGCCTACTTGTCACAGTTCTATATAGCATATGCACTATTCTACAAATAAAAAATAACTTGAAGAAAAGTGCAGTGACAAATTTTTGTATTTTTTACTTACTGTAAATCGTTTAATAATCAACTGCTAATAAATAAGGACTTTCATTATCTCCTGATTTTTCCATGGCCCCTTATCCATGCAATGGCAACCTCCTTGGTCAGCACATTTACAGTCCTCTCAAGAATCTGGTAACTTACTGAACAAACACAAAATTATCATCAATTTTTAGAAAAGACTGCAAATTGATAATGATTTCCAGAGAAACATTTCGGTTGAATGTTTGTAATATATTGGATCTTTGGTTAGCAAAAAGAAAATACTGATTACCCTCTTATATTCACAACGTTCAACATATAATTCCTTCGTCATTGCTAAAAATCTTCACGCACTTATATTCACAAAGTTCAACATATAATTCCTTCGTCATTGCTAAAAATCTTCATCAAATACTAAGAATCAGAATAAAAAATACTGCAAAAACCACTAACATCCCCTCACAGGTCAAAGTTCGATAAATTAGTGAACTCTACTTTGATGTTTACACCTCTCTAGACATTGCCATATAGCTCTTCTCCATCACCTCAAGGGATTCAAGGTGGTTGCTGTAGTTTTTTCCCCTCATAGTTACAAGTAGCCCAATAGTACAAATTTAATCTAAGAAAATGTCAAAAATATTACTTATAAAATAAAATTAACTGAGACAACTTGACATTCATATATTTGATGAGCCTTTTATGCTATTGACTGCATTAGTCTTTACATATAGTTTTTATTTTATCTGCTAGGAATTAATTCCTTAGTCTACTCTATAAAGAATTTTCTCACACATACATAAAAAATACAATATTCAAGCCAATCTGGTTCCATTCATGTGAAGAAGTCCTCATTGGTAATAGTTGAAGCACAACTATAATGACTGCTTTGATACTTGATCCAGCTGCCACAATATTTTTGTCCAACTAAAAAATTAAAACATAAAATTTTCAATTTTATATTTTTATTAAATAATAATAAAAGGATGAAAAGTGTAAAACTGAAATCATTTGTTACATCTTGCAAATGGGGTAATCAAACATCTGAATGAAGATCGTCGTGAGGTCCAATTTTAGTCCTTGTCCATCCATCCCTATATTTACATATAGATATGAAGTACAATTTTGTTTCTAAGAAATGATTAAGTAACAGGAAATCCAACAATCAGAAAAAATTAGAAGAATAAAAAAAGGGCTTGCACAATTGAAGGATTGATTAACATACCAGCATTAATGTCGATTCTGCCAACTGAATTCAAAAAAGAACTATGTTTTGAATTAGGTAAGTCCTCGGAGTAAATCTTAAGATCAACGAAGAAAGGTCGTAACCCGCCGTCACCGACGAAGCCTTGCCGCTAAATTTTTTTCTTCTTTCACCAAACGATGGGATCTCCAGGTGTGAGACTCCGGATGTGAACGGCATCCAAGCGTGAGTACCATTTACAGAACCATTTAAAGGAAGGAATAAAATCCACAAAGAATATGTATTAAAATTGAATAAGGCGCAGAGACCATAGGTCGTCACACTGGAAAGTACATCTAAAGCAGCTTTAGAATGGAATAAATCTTCAGCCGAAAAAAAAATCACCCGTGCTTTTGAGTTTTGATGGATAAAATATAAGACCCAATCTTACCCCAACTCTAACCCGAATTCAGAAATTAAATATGAAAGCAGATAATAAATAGAAGAAGAGAATACAAAATCAAAGAAGACGTTGCCGGAAAGAATCGAGGGAAGACTGAAGATATTGCCGGAGAAGAATACGGCTTGAAGAAAAGGAAAAGTGGAAACACTTCGGGAGAAAGGAACGCCTCTACAAAGTTGTGGGCCCCATGTAAACTTATCTTTCCAATGCATAATACACGCCTTCAAATAAAGCTGCCAAAGAGTAGTAAGCTCGCTGAGTTTGGGCGGGAAAACTGGGTTGGAGCCCACTCAGGTGCTTTATATATATATATAAATTATCTTTTCTATATTCATTCCTTTATTATTATTATTTATTTATTTTGTTTTAGACCTAATTTGCCCTTAATTACTGTTATGCTTAATATAATTTATTTCGACAAGTGAACGACCATGGATAATTCTAAGTAATTATATCTAAAGTTTCATATATTCTTCAATTCATTCATAATATAATTAAACACATTTCTATTTGACTTTAATTACTATACACTTATTATTTAGCTTCTCACATTAAAGCACACAAATAATGTCACGACCTTGTTAATTTACAATATTTTTTACAATATCTTATACTAATTTACAAATACTAGAACGAAAACTTCAGTACAAATGGCGGAGACATGACGTATAAAACAAATAAATTTGTTTTTGTCATATAGAATTTAACATTCAATAAGGCTAATTACTTAAAGTAACAAGTTGTTCGATTTTAAAGAATCATTAAAACTAGATTTTTCAATAAAACGTAAAGAACACAACAAGTTATATTAATAGGTATATCTCATTAATTACCAAAGCAAACTAAATCATTGGAAAGTTTTTACCTTAAAAAGTAAACTTCAAATCATTTCATCGTATATATTATAAGGTGTGAAAATATATATACATATATATATATATATTATAGGAAGGTGGACATGCTTATAAATACAAAAAGTATGATGTTCATAATTGCATTCATAGTAGCTCGAAAAGTAAGTTTTCATTACATGCAAAATTCTACTCTTGATCGCGAGCATACTCCAACTCATGGCATGCCTTACTTTTCAAATATCGTATCTTCAATCATCTACAAAAATTGTAGAAGAAGGTAGTGAGTACGAAGTACTCAGTAAGTAACAAAAACTCTTTGATTCACATTTCATTTGAAAGATTTATGTTCACAAAAATCATTGAATACACAAAGCTTTCAAATGCACAAAAAGACTCTATCACTAGTTAAACTACTACTTATGGTGCGCGCAAAATTCATATCAATTCAATCATGGCCATTTACATTTAAGTGGATCTACATTCGAATTTCAATTGACTCCTACAAGAATTTCAAACAAAGCAAATACCACACTAATCGTCGCCCATCTCGGTATCATTAGATGGCTCTTAATATAACAACAAAGCAAAACAAAGTAAATACAAAATGGGTAGAGCAACTAGCGATTCAAATGTAATAAATTAATCTTTCTTTTTAATGCATCAAAATCCATGTTCATCTCATGGAAATCATCAATCAAAATTCATGATTTATCTTCTCAAATCTTCATGAATGTAGAAAGGGAATCAAAGTATTAGTTACTCACCTTTTTAACTTGATTTTTTTCCAAAAATTCTTTGAGTTATTGACAAATACCCTCAAAACATTCAAATCAACACTTACTAAACTCTTCCGTCAATGTACTACTTATTGAATCAAAAATTAATTAAACTCTTCAAGTAAAAATTGATTAGTTTTCCTATTTGGACAAAGCACGTTTGAAACCATTTTTAAATCACAAATGGTGTCGTATGCTTACGAAATTATCCTAAAAATCTATTCTCGATTGCCCACTGACCACTTTCACAAAATATATCATAAAAACTCCTACAGATCTCCAGACGGTGTCATTCAAATTCAAGATAATAGATGACCCATAGAAGATCATTTTTCAACTTGTATCTCGTTAAAATTCCACATATACTATCATTTATGACTTCCTAAAGTTGATGGGCAGAACTACATATATAATAATTCCATGCCTAAAGTCCTTTTTTTTTTTAATTCATACATACATGTTTGGCTTCCTAAAATTCAATATTATCCTCTTATGCTGTCCTTTTCATTAAAGAAGACATGACTTTCCTTCCTCTCATTAATTCAAAAACTTCATTTAATTTAATAAAATACTATGGAATTCACTTTAAAGTTCCAAATGATACTTCTATTTTTCCTTCTTAACTATAATTTCACATACTAACTTTACATAATTCCCTTTTAGTCTTCGTATAATTTCAATTTCATATCTAAGAATAATTTCACATCATTTAGACTAATAGAAATTACATCAAAATCAACTAATCAATTCTATAAAAATTTCTTGAATCAGCCTCAATTACTTTAAACCCAAAAATCTCATACTATGCATATACTTCAAGAATTTCAAATACATCTAACCCATGTCAACAAACTCAACATTTCCCCCCCTTAAGATTTATTATATCAAGCCATATAAAAAAAAAAAACCCCAAAATTTAACATAATATAGAATTAAGCTCTACTTACCTCTTGAAACCAAGCTAAAACCATAAACCTAAGTTAATCAAGGATCCATTTCAACAATTCGTGGCTAGCTTACTGTTCATTGCTTTCTCTTCTTCTTCTTCCTTTTTTTGTGCTCAATCGGCTCCTTCCCGACTCCCTTTCTCGGTCTCTCTCATCTCTCGGCTCTACCTCTTTCTCTCTGTATGTTTGCAAGAAATGGCACTAATCCAAGAATGATCTAGATATTTCTAGGAAAATTTCACCCAAGACCCCTCAAACTTCTTGCTTTGCTTTAATTAGGTCCCCAACTTCATAGATTATTTCATTGAAACCACCCGTCATGATATAACTTCATATAAATCCCAAACTTATTTAATTATTCATATTTGCTCCTCAAGCCCCTCCAATTTGTTATAAAGCTTAAATTTTAAATCTTTAACTTCACCATTAATGTAATTCAATTACTTCTCCCATCTTTAATTATTGACAACCTTGTAACAATTCAATAGGGCCATATTGTCACATTTTACTTCTTGATGTTTAATTGAATCATAATCATATAACCCTGAAATTCAAATAATTGCCTATCATTATTAATATTAAAATACTATCATTTTCCTTAGTTCATTGTTAAAATTTTGCGGAATGTTACACGTACGACCAGGAGTGGCAATTTAAATTGACCCGACTGAAAACCCGTAAACCTAGATTTAAACGAGACAAAATTTTCTCACCTCGTGGTTTGCCGGGTTGGGCGGTTCGGGTGGTTCAGGTTATTTCAGAATGAATCGGGTCACGGGTCGAATAGCATGTAAAAACCAAGGATTGAAATAGGAGTCCACACTTAATCATTATTGAGAGCATCTTCAATTGAGGTCCATTGAGGATGTCCACTTGTAGGAGAGACGTACATAAGAAATTTAAAATAGATCCTACATGTCTCGATATTTTCTTCCAATTTATTTTTTCTTCTAATCACTTTTTTCTCGTTTACACTATTTTTCTTCAGTTTTCATATCTCTTGTCTCATATAAGGTCTACAAACACACATTCACCCCACCTTCATTTTATCATTATTTTTTAATTTATCTTCATATATATTTCTCTTCTTTTTTGTTATTCCCGCTTTTTTCCTAATCTTCTTTCTATTTCAATCTAATTAAAATAATTATCTTCTCTCTATCTTTCTCTTCCGCATCACCTCTACACTACACCTTTCCATTAGAGATGCTCTGAGAAACATTTCCCCATTTGAGAGCATACATCGATGCATGACTTCCAATGTCTAGCGAGAATTAACTACAAAGTGAGTATTATAAAAGCATCCAAAATTGAGGTGTTAAATCAAGATTTAGTGGCCTGTGTTAGTTAACTAAAAAATATGGTTATAGGTGTTAACAAAATTGTTAAACGAATCTTTTTTAGCACTAAATTAATTTTGTTGTTAAAGTTAACAACTATTTTAACAACCAAATATGGTATTCTTTCATTAACTTCTTGTAGTTATTGTTGACTATTGAATTTTAAGAAAATAGCACTACTACAAAAAATACCCAACAGACGTCAGTTGTACATATGAATACGCGTCGGCTATGACGAAGACGCCTATGTCAGCGTTGTATATTGCAAAAGCATAAACGTCGGTTATTAAGCGACGTCTAAAGGTCACAATAGGCGTCGGTTGTTTCATAAAAACCGACAACTAATAAATTAATTTTAATTAAAAAAATTAAACAATAGGCGTGGGTTGTTTTTTATTTTTTTGTAAATTAAGGATACACTACAACCAAAGCAATTAACATTACTTGCTCACAAGAATTCAAATAAATAAGTAAAACAATATCCATAAAATTTACTTCACAAAGTTTTACATACATTTTTAATCACACTGAGCGTAGCTAGCGTTGCTTCCCATACATCCATCATAAACTGATCTGTATCCCAACCTAAACCACCCAAGAAGTCTCTAGATTAAATGTCTGACATCAAAGTACCAAGGGGTCTCTTACTGCAGTGATGAAAATTAAAACATGCTACAAAAATCTTGTATAATAATATCAATTTGAGTGTCTCCTGTGTTTGCATCAATGTTTCCAAATAAACCATTGATTCGGGTAGTCTCGAGCTCATGATGACAACTGCAATAATTACCATGTCAGGTTTAACTGTTCGAATGTTTTAAATGGTTGATAGTCCTTGCAGAATTAGAAAAGTTCTGATGAGCACATACAGGCCTAAATTGAAAATATGAAGTCCAAAGAAAAACTCGAGTCCTTCTAAAAGAGTTACAAAATATATAGGCCACATATATACAAGCAACATATAGTGAGACCAAACATTAAAAATCCTAGGCCACATGAGTCTGTTAATGAAGCAAAAACTCTTACTGGAATTCCATATGTGGTGACACGAGAGCAAGAACTAATGAAAATCAATAACGATCTTAAATTTAGTTTTTCAAAGTATATATTTTAGCTGTTCCAACAGTTCATACAACTAATAGCATTAAATTGCAAGACCAAACCATTTTAAACAATGTAACTTTATGCATCATGAACATGATACGTGATTAGAAGAAAGACTTAGTGCTTCTGTTCAAAAATAAAGTAAAAGATAGACCAGCAAAGATAATGTAACTTAATTTCTTAGCATTAGTGGAGGGCAAACATTAATTGTCTTTGGCTCAAATTATCTTCCTCCTCTTCACACCCCCCAACACATATTTTAACTTCACACACAAAGAAAAATGCGGTTATTCACCATTTAACACTTCAACAGCACTTGCGAACCAAAGTATATTTATAAAATTAATTCATGAAATTCCAAAGTATAGCTAGTAAATAAAGAATATACTACTAACTCAAGAAATTGACAATTCTCATAGACATAGATATCACGATCCCTTAAAAATTAGAGATATCATTCCAACATAAATTATATTCATTGAATGAACTCATTAAATTCCAACTCTTCATTAACGCAGGGGATGAAAAGGCTCCTTACTGTGCAACTAGCATATTAAAGGGACTAAACCAAACCTTTAAATCACCAAAATAGACCATAAGCTCAAACTTGGAATAGCTCAACCACTTCTAGATAAAGTAGCATACCGTCCAATATAAAAGAATAACATAGACTTAATTACATAGAAAACTCAATCTAGAGCATGACCATAATTCATCTTCTATCTGATTTTCAATTATCTTTTTCTTCCATGCCAATCTTTCTAAATTCAGTAGCATATATGCAACCATTAATTTTACTCAAAGAAAGGGGCATAATAATTTAGCCCAGATAATCACCTTTGAGTACAAGTTAAAACTATATATGAGCTCACACTCAAGGAACAATTTATTAAAGTAACATCAAACCTCTAGTTCATAAAACATGCTATAAATTTGTGACTCAACAAGAAAAAAATAGGAGAGGAATTAAAGTGAACTAGCCACTGCATCCCAAGTTCACCCAACAAAAGCAGTTAAAATATCACAACTTGTTCACAAAATTAATGAAATCAGAAGCTTGTCCTGCAATGTTAACCCAAAAAAAAAAAAAGAAAGAAAGAAAAAAGGAAAGAAGTTAGCCCAAATCCAACCTACAAGTAACAAATTATGATATAGGAGCATATTAAATAGAAATAATGAAAATAAACATCTAAAATCAAGTCCTCATCTTGTCCAATCGTCCTCAAGGTAATTAACTTTATAAATTATCATTTATACCTATATAAATAACTTATAAAACATTCATAAGGCAGGCAGAAAGTTGAATTAGTACTTAAATCTAAAACCCTAAAAATTCCAACCTTTCTCTATTTTATACAAATTTTAATTAGAATAAATCTGAAAATTTTAGTTATTTTAATGCGGTAAAATCATTGCCCAGCTGGCTATCTGCCCTGGTGATGATGAAATTTAAGGCAATAAAATTTAGGGGAAAAAACAAAAAAATAAACG
>CAVNYN010288374.1:0-10056 GCA_963692815.1 Nyctanthes arbor-tristis | reverse complement strand
TTAAGACCTGGACGGTTTTCCATATTTTTGTTTTTAAGTTCTTTACTTTTGAGTTGTAATTAAATGTATTCTCTTTTATTGTAAAATCTAGATTTTTGTAGAAGGAATGAAAATCAACAACCATGATTTGGGGCCTTGGGCATCGTCTCTTACAGTTTGTAATGCCATGTTCATATATGTCAGACTAATTAGAACTCTGTTTTTTTTTTTTTGGGCGTAAGACATTTTGTAATTATAGAGATTCAATTTTCACTAACAATTTTAAGGAGATAATGTGTAATTGCTTAGTAGTGTCTTATAATCTATTATAGGAGACATCCAATTTTCACAAGAAATTTCAAGTCATTTTATGTGTTAAATTGCTTTGTAACATCCTATAATTTTATGAATCTATATTTCACACGAAATTGACGACACGTGCAACGCACGTGCCGTCACTAGTCATATATAAAAGTGGGAAATTCCGGGGACGAGTATTAGCATATAAACTCAAATTTAAGACGTGAGTTATCACCGATATTGTGATATTTACTTGTTAATCTATTAATTTATTTAGTCTCGTTCACCTATCTACTAGTGGGTGAACTTACACCGTCCTCCTCCTACATACAAGGCAGTGATTGGTCCTCTTATATGTAAGTGGACTCGCGGAGGACCAATCACCGCCCTTATATAAGCGGAGGCAGTGTAAGTTCACCCACCAGTGAATGGGTGAACATTTTTGCTATCTTCATTGTACTGTATTTTCTTTTTCCCTAAAAATCAATCAATAAATTATACCAATTAACATTCGGCAATAATGTCATGATTCAAGAGTAAGATCAAAAAATGATATTTACTTGATTGACAGACAGTATAAAAGGGTATTAAGAACAAAATAAATAAAACCAGACTAATTTTTTATTAAACTAAATAAATATTAAGAAATCTATCTTTTATTTTGTCCCTAATATTACATAAAATATATTAACAAGAATAGGCAAATTCATACGAACACTCAGTCACCGCACTCCAGCATAATTTTAAATCAAAAATTAAAAATGTTTTCTAACAAATAAAATAAAATAATATAAAAATAAATAATAACCAGAATAATTGGAAATGGACAAAAGGCTTCAAAATCTCTAATTGAGGATAGACAATAAAGCCACCCCAAAAATAAGCGCAACTGCAGACACTGTACGAGTCATTGCAGGTGCTGCAATAGAACCAGCAGGCGTAGACTCGTTCGCTGGATTGCTTCCCGGTGGCGGAGGCGTAGTCCCCGGAGGAGTCAAACCCGGCAGCCCTGGCGTGGCGGACGAAGGTGGTGGCGTTGTTGTCCCCGGCGTGGTTGACGGAGAGGGGACTGGTGGAGATGGAACGTTGCCACTGTTCGCTGGAGCTGGCGACGGGGAGGTGGCGGCTGGAGTTGGTTCGTTTCCGCTGTTCGCCGGAGAAGGCGCCGGCGAGGTGGCTGAGGGAGACGGAGCTTGGCCGTGGCTTGTCGGAGAAGAAGACGGAGCTTGGCCATGGCTCGTCGGAGTGGGAGACGGAGCTTGGCCGTGGCTCGTCGGAGTGGGAGACGGAGCTTGGCCGTGGCTCAGCGGAGACGGAGATGGAGCTTGGCCATGGCCAGCCGGAGAGGGAGACGGAACTTGACCATGGCTTGCCGGCGAAAGAGATGGAACTTGGCCATGGCTCGCCGGAGAGGTGGCTCCATAGGGGGATGGAGCTTGGCCATGGATCGCCGGAGAGGTCGCCGGCGGTGAAATCGGAGACAAACCTTTTGGCGGCGAAGACACCGGAGCATGGCCGGCGCCACCATGCGGCGGTGGCGGAGACCTTACGGCTAAAACAACAATTATCATCTTCTGTCCTTTGTCACAGTTATCCTTTTTCCCACTGATGAAATAAAACGGCCCCGATCGATCAAACTTGAAGACCGAATTCCCATCGTCAAATCTGACTATGGGATTCTTCGTATTACATTTTTCATAGTCTTCTCGATTCACTATAAGCACAGAATCCGATTCTTTCTTGTACCTAAACACTGCAATCAACAAGAAAATTTCTTCCCGTTCAACACAACAAACAAAAAGAACCCAAAATACTCTAACGTACTGAAAACTCAAGAACAAATAAAAGAATAAAATAACTTGTCAGTTTTTCGATTTGCTGCATGGCTCGAGTACCGAAAGCTGCGGGAGATGAATATGAAGAAGAAGAAACTCACAGAGAGTATCATTGACTTGAAACCTCATTCTTTCAGCCCAATGATTGTAATTTTCCGACGGGTTCTCACCCATCCGTCCCGGCCTCCGACGTTGAACTGATAAGCAAAAGAGGAGCAGAGGAGACAGGCCATGGACACAAGAAACAGAGAGGCATGTAGAATAGAAGCCATGGTGAAAATTGATTAATTCTTTCCTGCAAATAATTAGTTAATAGTAATATAAATAAACCGACAAAATTAAGGAAAGCTGAAGAAAAAGAAGAGATGAAACTCTGGAAGGGTCGAAGCAGAGATCGAAATATTTAAGGACAGAAACTGAAGTAATGATAAAAGATAGAAAGGGAAACTGTAGAAATGGTTTTAGGGTGGCAAATGGACTAATTATATATAGGGTTTACCGCGGGACGTTACCGTTGCAGAAAGGGCAATTAGGGCACTTAAATGGAAGCCAGAGCTAATGAATGAGTGGGTTCTTAGGCGCCTAAGGAGGGGAAAAAAAACTAAAATATGCACGGTGAATGATGTTCTCTAGAGTTCATTTCAAAAACTTTTCAAAAGTTATATTAAAAAATTTTTCACTCATGTGGCACCAATAAATACATGTTATGTATATTTCAAATAAATGTAGCTTTAATTTGAAATACATATGGCCGGCATCTATACATGCTATATGTATTGGAAATTTTTTAAACAAGACTTTTGAGGGTTTTTGAAAAATTTCGATTTCTCTAATATAATGTTCTCGAGATAAATTGTGTATGAAAATCTATTTATGATTGAAAATATTCTGCACGATTGCTTTTCTATACTAAAATATATATACAGAGAAATTCCATAAATATAAATGAGATGTACCTAATCTAAATGGCGGACTAAGATTCTTAGTAGACCTAGGCGTGGTTTGATTTAGTCTTGATTTTAAAAAAATCAGACCAAATTAAAAACTGATGGTTTTTATGGAACATAATCATTTAGTTATTGTATAATATTAAAACAAAACCAAAACCAGACCGTTTGTTTAGTTCGGTTATAATTATCTAGAATATTATGAAATATAGTTCAACAAGGTTATTGACTAAAAGTAAAAATAGAAAAGTATGTATCTCATAGGAGCAACAACTATACACTAGAGTTTAAATTACATGATTTTAATAGAAATTAAGATTTTTTGGTAAGTTTATTCTTTTAACTTTAGAAATTTAAATAAAAAATTAAGTTAATACATTCGAAATCAAATCTTTTAGCTTGGCTATGGTTTAGTTATTAGTTTTAGAATGCAAACCATAACGAAACCATAATCAAATGGTTATTCGTTTTAATAACCATAACTATTTAAAAACTTAGAAAAACATAACCAAATAGGACCAAACCACTCGGTTTTGGTTTTGTTCAGTTGGTTATAGTTATTTTACCCAACTCTAATTCCTAGCATGGCAGGTTATTATATGATTCTTCCGTGTCTAGTGATACGTCTTAATATTTCCGTTGCAACATGAGTGAATTTTAGTATATTTTAGAATGGCGAGCTCAATGCTCAAAGTAACGAGGAACTGGCAAGTAAATATTTAGGGCCCAACTAGTCATTAAGAATAAACATAATAAAATTAATAATTACATGCAAGCTTTTGGTCTATTTCTCTAATTACATATATTAAAGCCCGTTAAACTTTAAACTCTAATGAGCAATTTGGTCTAGTCAATGCTTACAAGAATTCTAAAATGGTCTGTTCAAAACTTCAAATAAGCTACCATGTAGTGATGTGTTAAGAATGAAATCTTGCATCAAATAGATATAAAATCAATAATTAACGTGATAAGAGCCTGTGTACTCTTCTTAATAAGGTTAAACTTTTAAAATAAAATCATAAATCTGAATAATATAATTGAGACCTTTAAATCTAATTATCTCATTCCATGTTCATTATTGTGACTTGTATTTCAAATTCAGGTAATGTGTATATTCAAGCAGGTCACATGAGATGGATAATTTTGTAACAAATGTACGTAGACATTTTTTAATACTACTCTCTTGACCTATTTATATTTTCTAGTCGGCCTAGCCGCATGGTATCATTAGTTGGAAAAAGTCAAAAAAATATCGTACGCCAAAAGTACCAAATGCCAATTAAGTATTTATATATAGTTTCAAGAGCCTCAATTTGTTGATATGACTTAAAAACTCACATGTGAATTCTTAATTGACCAAATGTCCAGTACGAGTCCATTTCCAAAATTCCCTGAAAGTTTTATAACAAAGCCTTCCACTCTGTATAGTATGTATAAATGCACACAATTTGTAGTATGCATGAAATATATATAACATGTATCTATATACGTCCCATGAGATGAGAAGTTTTGTTAAAAACCCTTCAAAAGTTTCTAAAAATTTTGGGTATTTAGCGCAAAAGGTCCCTACCTTCAAATGTTATTGTGCAAGCGGACTCTACCTTTTGATTTTTTGGTAATTTCATCCTCACATTTATATTCTTCTTTCAATGCTCATCCTTATGTGTATCTATCTTCATTTTCAAAAGGCATTTTCATCGCATCATAGTTCAAAAATCTAAAAATATTGCAAATGATTTCCCAAAATAATTATTATAGCTCAAAACCTATCAAAACAATTTGATTATTGAAAAAATTAAAGATAATTATTTTTTCATTAATGCTAATTAATTTTAAAACCTTGTTTGATTTTTTTTTTTAAACTTAACTGTAAATAGACAAAAATACCTTTTTGTATTGAAGAAAACTAAACTCAATTGGGTATTATAGATGATTTCTACAAAGAAAATGTATAAGTAAGGATAAAATTGTCAAAAAATTAAACGTAGGGACAAATTGAAGAATGACCCTGAAACATAAGAAATTAGCCAAGAAATTTTCATTTCATTACTACCAGAGTTTTTTCTCAATTATTGTTATACACGTGGCTGAGACTTTTCCAACCGTTTGAACGTATGAATTCACCAGGGGACAGGTGGAGTGCATGAATACGATACCAGTGGGGCCTAGCGGAAAGTGAAAAGAGCATTTATATAGTTTATTCTATCAATCGATTGTATTATTAAAGGCTTTTCTTCGCCACGTTTAAAAACATGAAAGGAACGATATTGAATATAGAAATTGTCCGACGGCTGAGGCTATACGTGTGACATTGTTACAGTACAAAATAGAGAGCCTCGCATAATTTTAGCAATTGATATATGGAAATTTTTAAGCAATTAGAGTCGAGTTTTTTACGGAGTCTAATTTTTAATGAAATGTTATTATATAGTGTGTGTCAAGTGAAGTGTCAATCAGTGATTAAAAATTAAACTCCATAAGAAATCAAGGCCAGTTTTTATAACCAGACTAGTTGATATATTTTGTGGAGATTGATGATATATTCACATTAGTAACTGATATTATGACATATCATCGTCTAATATCATTACGAAACTATACGTCTAGTTTTAGATTATTATTTCTAGATGTTAAAAGACCCGTACAAGTTGTGAGTAATATAGAAAAAGATAGGCGTTATCTAATATGTCTACTTTGCTTTTGTTTTTTTTTTTTTTTGAGAGTATCTATAATAAAGGCTGAATTTATTAGCAACGTTGACCCAATAAATTTGGGTTTCCTATTCAAATTTATTGAAATGTGGTTTTAAATTTATTTTATTGAAAATCTAAGCCAACGAGTCACCAAGTGTAACGTCCCATCTTTAAAAATGTTTACCCTTGATAAGATTTTATTAACAAAATTCAAAACATCTTTTTTTTTTTTTTTAGTAAACGTTTTCTTTCATTCGTTGAGAGCGCCACTATTAAATGGCGAAATGATTACAGTTGATGCTAACAAGTGTGCCACTTTATTCATTTTACTGGGAATATATGTCCATAATCCGCAATTCACCGATTCTGGTAGAGATCGAAGTTGCCTATACAAAGGGGCTAGATTTCCTTTCTGGGTCGTATCTTGTAATCCATGAACACACTGATGGCATATGTCCTTACTTCCTGGAGTTTCAAATCCAAATTCGAGGCACAACGAAGTCCTTGTCTAATAGTCATTGCTTCCGTAGCTTCTATCGAAAATTGACCATTAATACTTACCGCGAAAGCTCCTATGACCACTCCCCCTTCATGAGGGAGTCGTCGAAACGTCTTAATCAGATATTCCTAATGCTTTTACGGAGGTTTATCAATTCCCAAATAATTCTACAGTAAAAATTTACAGGTAAAAAAATATATTTTGTAAATATCATGAGGAGAAATCATAAGCAAAAAAGAATCATTAATCCCTTTGTATAGCGTATACCATACATAATTTTGTTTATAGGAACACAGCAAGCGTACACACATCACATAGAGACATCACATGTCATCTTACAAAAATATGATAATGTTGTTAGACCCGAAATGATATATATGTCAAGCACAAACATTATGCAAGCGATGTGAGATTCAACCAAAGTATGGAACACCATAAACGCAACACTATGCTATCCATATCACGACAAAACTGTAATTTTTTTTTTACAGGAATACAATACATGGGGCACAGAAACACCATAGACCATTATGGACAATTCTCAACTACTCAGGTAATGTTCTCAAAAGCGTAATGCGACAAAAAGCGTCGAATTCAAAACTTAAGCCTAGTCGGGGTTAAAAGCGCCAATGCTTGATAAAACAAGAAATGTGACGAAGTAGGGCCACACCAATGCATGATAAAACAAGATAAATGCGTGATAAAACGCAAAATATGATGAAGCATTGAGTTTAAACTTCTAGCATAAGCGTTGTCTAAACAGAGCTTATGTAAATTTTTTAGAACACACCCCTAAAGGTAGACGGTAAGTTGTTAAACGAGGATGTATCCATGAAATCATAAGCGTAGATTCCGTTAAAAGTAAAAGATAAGGCTAACAATTCCCCATAAAATGCCTGGAGGTCGTATGAATATGAATAGTCATAATTGAAATTTTACTAAGGAGATAGATAAGGCTCTTATTAAGAAGATAGATGGCTACGTGGCGGAAATCTAATGAAAGCGACCCCCTGTTGGTCGGGCCGGTTTTGTTAGATTTCCCCATGTAGGCCATAAGGCTCCGTGATAGGAGATAAGGCTCTGTAGGTAAGGCTTTGTAGCCGAATTGTTCATAATTGTGTCTTATTCTTTCATAATAATAATAATTCTCGCAAAAGAGCTTGTATCTTGACTGCTATAAAATACACTCCCCCATCGTCGTCCTATAAATCCTGCTGATATCAATCGTTTCCCGTTACATTGACACCGATGTGCTACTCCCTTTCTTGAAGAAAGAGGAAGAGACAAGGGGAAAAAGGGGATCTCAATTTATGTGGGTTCCACATAGAAATGATATAAAATCAAACGCAATAAATAGTGATAAACATCTGTGTGACGTATATTTAAGCACGCTATATCAATTCTATAGGTTAACGTGGCTCATTGTTAACTAATGTGGCGTACCCAAATGTATGTTTCATATGTGTGCGATACTATTGGTGCTACACGTGTTTGATTTTATATCACGGGGTTCTGTGTACTGTTACAAAGTTGTACAAAACATGATCACTGGTATGCAATCTTAACGATAATTTTCTAAGCTCCATATGGATGCTATTATGGCTCCCAATCTCATATATGCATGCACGTATCAACATTATGTGACGTGGATACATACAATCATATGGAACAAATGGGTAAATGTTAGAAAATTTTCAATAATCTTAAATGGTTGCAGGCTAGAGAGAAGGAAGAAAAGAACAAAGATATTCAATTCAAATTGGCGAAAACTCTCTAATATCCGTATGCATGTTGTTTATGACACTCAATATCTCATGTGTTGTTTATGACAAAGATATCCCTATGCAGGTAACGTGGATACATGGAGCCACATCGTACGCATAAAGTCACATAAGACTGACTCCCATAATAATACCTATATGGTTGCTAGAAAATTATTGTCTAAATTAATGTGGAACGAATCTATAATCCAAGACACTCCCACAAAAAATTGTGGGTTGCACATTGTTTTAACATGTTAACTAACAAAAAATACAGTTTTAATACTCTAAATGACTTAGTTTTTAGACAAAAAAGTGCTATTTGTGAAAAATTATTAAAAAGTGGTGATTTTACAATCTTACCTTTGTTAAGGCGTGTGATTAGAAGAAAAATAATTTAGAAATAAGATGGTTGCATTAGGATTTAGGAGCACATTTCTCAAATATTTGCTTACTATTCCTCCAAAGCTCTTTGCGAATGGAAACTGGGGCTGGGGACATAGTAACTTATTCTAAGTTGATCTATCATCTTTTTTTCTCCCCTTCAGATTTCTACGAGAGGGTCTTTGTTAGAGATTTTTATAAAAATCATATATTCTTAAATGCATTTTCAATCATATATTATCTAAAAGATACCAATTTTTAGACAATGAAATAGCCTTTTTAGAAAAAGGGTACATACGAATTTGCTATATTTTGTAAAGGTTCCGGACCTTTTGTGAAATTTACACTTTGTTAATTAATTAATTTAATTATTATACATTTTAAAAAAAATTATTGACAATTATAAATTTAATGATTTATGATATGCAATAATAATGCTCTAAATTTAAGTAGAATACAATTCCTAAGGGCATCCCCAACCCATGCTCCAAAATGGAGCACAAAACTCCACCATTTAGCGCATGGTATTTTGCAGCTACTAAAACTCCACCATTTAGCGCACGGTATTTTGCAGCTGCTATTTTGCGCCATATTTGGCGCACCACTGTAGCAAATGCTATCTTTTTGGCATTTCCATTTATTTACGGAAATGCCATTGAAACTTTATTTATTTATTTTTTTTTAAACATTTGACGTGTTTCGTCATTTCTTCACATATTTTCTTTTTCTTTTTTTTCTCTTTAACATTTAACGTGTTTCTTCATTTCTTCACATTTTTTCTTTTTTTTTTTTTTAATTTCACGTGTGTTTTGATTGTTAACATTCCTTTTGTTTTTTTTAAACAATTTCACATGTGTTTCATAACTTCAATCTCTTTTTAATTAATGGTTGGACATAAAAGAAAAATAGAAAAAATTAGTTATAGAGAACATATAGAGTATGTGTGTTGGAGAAGTTTTTAAAAATAGATGTTGCTGTATTGTATTTTAGAGTACTGGTGCTGTAAATGGAGTATAAGAGTTGAGGATGCCCTAAGAGGGAATTATATATATATATATATATATATATATACACACACACATGTACACTACACTTCTTGATATCCACATCACATTTTTATTGGAGTGAAGAACCCCAGTCTTTACTATTTGTAATAATTACATTCCTAACAATTTTTGTCATATTTTTTTCTTGAGTTTTTCATTTAATTATCGCATCATATTCTTAATAATGGGTATATGGTAAAATGAATTTTGGTTTCGTACTTTAAATCTAGCAAAATATGTAATTCTATTTTACAAAGATATTACTTTTGTATTTTTATTTAAAAAATATATAGAAAGCTATAAGAACAAAATTTTTAAAATAAAAATATTATACGATCTAAGATGTCACAGTTAATGAAAGATTAAAATAAAAATATGACAGAAATAAGTTAATAATGCAAATGTAAAAATTTGAAAAAAAATAAGAAAATTGAATGCAATTATGATGCGGTGTAATTAGTAAAATGTATAGTGTCAATATAGTCACTTTTTTCAAAAATTTAAATACAATACAATACAATACAATAATAGTAATAAATAACCACTCAAACTTTGGGGGGGGGGGGGGGGGGGGGGGGGGGGGGGGGGGGGGGGGGGGGGGGGGGGGGGGGGG
>CAVNYN010288373.1:0-41434 GCA_963692815.1 Nyctanthes arbor-tristis | reverse complement strand
GGGATGTGTTCCAGGAGAGCATGCTAGGCTGTTATATGGTAGGTCTCCCCGGACTACAAATTGGCACGATAATAATATCTTGTATTAATGAGACCATATTTATATATGATGTTGGTTGATGTGGTGAACAAAATGTGAATTGAACTGCAAACATGCATATCAATCAAGAGGGAATTGCCCTTCAACAGTAGTTTTTTTTTTTTTTTTGGGTACAAAGGTGGATGGGGGAGGGGAAGGGTGGGGGGTAATTCCGGTAAGGGGTTAGGCACTTAACCACGTGGGCTAACCCTTTGATCTTAATTTAAATGTATTTTTAAAAAAGTGCTGTTATGTAATTAGTTCTCGTCTCATATATATATATGAATATACATGAATTCATATACAAACATAGAACGGGAGGTATTGTGAGAAAATTTCACGCACTTCATATCCATGATCATGAATATGCTTTTTGAGTATAGCTCAAGTGAATTTGCATGATATAAGTACAAAACCACAAATGTTGACAGTAGTAACTACAAGACATATGAGGACAACCCGATATTCCTTATGATGATAATTCCCAATCTGCATGTGTTTGAAATAAATAATTTATTACTTGGGATGCACAACTTTATTGCAACCACAAAAATTCTAAAATTCAAAGATTATTTTTTCCCCTTTTATTACAAACTGAACGTTGGGATGAGTGAAGATCCTGGTTAAAAACATATTCCATGACAAAAATTTTCTAACGTTCATATATATGTGGATGCCATATGGCACCTCCAATATCTCATATGATTATTATCTCATGTGGTCGCATGTATGTATATTTCATAGTGTGAAAACAAAATTATGGTATTTTAAAAGTACTATACTCCACCTATTGACAAAAATTAAGAATCTACATATGTATTCATAAGACCTAATTTACTGTTAAATTAGGACTTTGCACACACATATAAGTTTTTTATTTTCTTGAAAATTGTATTTTCAGTACTCATATATACGTGGATACATGCATACATACAGCTTAATAGCATGTATATATACATACAACCACATGAAAGAATGGATATGAAAACGGCACCCATTAATATTATGGTAGTAGAGAAAGGATCAATTTTTACTACACTGAAGAAGTTATGAGAAGACTATTTTTTGGTGAATAATTTCATTTTTTATTTTTTTAAAAATATATTTCCACTTTTTTTTTAATAAGAGAATTCTAGGGGAGAGAATTCTAGGAGAGGGAATCAAACCCTTAATCAAGGGTGTGAAGATCTAACACGGATGACATTAGATTAAAGGTCTTGGCTAGTGAATAATTTCATTTGAATGTTTAATAAATACTTTATTACTATATTATTGTTAACATATTAATAATTACTAAAAAACGTGTTGACACAGACCAAAGGTGATAGCTACTAAAGAGTAGTCGTTACCGGGACAACGTCCTACATTCAAGTCTATGCTATGCCCTCCAAGAAGTTCCTCTAATTTTTTTCTTAAAAAATACAAGAGGAGGTAGGAGAAGGGAACGAAACTAGGAGAGATGCATCTGTGATTCAAAACCGGGACATTCTGCTTGAAAGTAAACTCGAGTATCTAAGTATTGTGCCACAAATTGAATCACCAATGATGCCAAGTTTTATTATTGTATTTTAATTGTTTTTCATTGTGTGAAAATTATTTTTAATTTTATACGAATCTTAATATACATTTTTTTAAACATAATTATTTTTTGATACTTTTTAAACATAATTCTTATATTATATACTCAATTTATTTTAGTGCAATAAATTTGTAAATGTCGAACTTCATACATTCAAAATTAAAGACAAAAATATGAATAACGTAATTAAAAAATTAAATAGATTTAATCTATATAATGTTCTTCGACTTGCAACAGTTCAGTTTTCAATTTTTTATGATAAAATAAAATAAATAAATGCAAATTTAACTTTCATGCTAGGGCGACCCATATAATAAGATAGATAAAAATGTAACATATTTTAGGCACTGGACATTTGGTATAGTAACGATACCAAACATTTATATGGCGTGCTATCTATTAGGAGATAAATCTCACATTGATTAAATATAAAAATAGTAAACATATAAACGTTTGGGTTACTCCTCTTAACAAGATTGATATTTTCAGATAAAACCCCAAGTTTTAGTGTGGTATCAGAGCCCGTTACGCTCAAATGAGCAATTCAATTTGGTTAAACTCAAATGAGCACACAGATTTCAAGATTGGTTTGCTCCAATGAGTCATTGTATTGCGAGGGTACATTAGGGGATAAATCCCACATTGATTAAATATAAAATTATTAAATAACATATATAATTAGATATAAGCGCTTAGACTACTTCTCTTAGTAAGGTTGACCTTTTAAGATGGAACTCTAAGTCTTAATACCAGCGACTCATCACCACTCCTCCAAAATCACATCAATGATTTGTATTACTTTATATCAGATGGCACCTAACATTTAGTGGTACCATCATATGATGTGTATCAAGGCACGCCATATGAGTGGCGTATCTCGATACACGTTAGATGATCATATGACACAATATGATACTATACAGATGGTGCTAGATTATTTTTAGACACATATATAGCCTAGCACCTAAAATCTTTTACTTTGTAAGAAGTTTCAAACACCTAGTGCCATCAGGTACCAGATGTCAAGCAAACCACCACTCCTCACCAATTATATCAACCGTTAGAATTATGTTATATCGTACCCCACAAGGCTTGAGATGAGCAAAAGAAGTTTGGTGCAAGTCCGGAATAAATAAGAGATGGTCATCATATTTTCGACCGTCACCTTTACCTTTAACTATGACACATGTTCAAATGAAAAATGTTCACAAAAAACTCAACTAATTTGAGATTTAATAATTATTACAGTTACAATTCCTTTCTGACACCATGAAAATGTATTTTTACAGCACCATCGGCTAACGTACTCACCAATAAGGGGGAAAAATTACTTAATTTTAATTGATTAATTATGTCCAACCTACTATAATTAGTAAATAAAAGATTAAGGATAATACTACACATCCACCTTATCTCGTATCCATTTGCTATTTATTTAATTGAATTATTACTTACATATTGCGATAATTTCGTAATAATTTGTTTTTAGCTTATCGTAATATATAAGTAGTGCAATTTGTTTTTTCTTTTTTTTAATTTTTCATTATTTTTAAATCTTTTATTTTTAAAATTAAAAAGTTAACGGGTATAACGTTAATTTTATTAAAAAGTTAACAGTAATATTGATGAAATCCGTTAAAAAAGACCTATTGTGCTAATTTATGAAAGTTTTGGGGGACCTATGAGGTAAAAAAAAAAAAAAGGTTAGAAATCTAGCCGATTCTTAACTCTAAGATTGAGGATGATTTGTGAAATTATCCCATTTATGATCAACTTGGTAGAAGATACTGTACAAATCACAAATCAGATTTGCCCAACTAGAAGCCAACATATCAAACTGTCATCTTCTGTGAATTTCATCACCAAATCCACTGGATCACATAAAGCCTACCGGCAATAGTACGGTTCCCGCCCATGCAAACACTGTTAATGACCTTTTGGTACAGAATCTCTCCAACAATTTCACGTATTTTTCTTTTCTTTTTTAATCACGTCTAATTTTATACTCAGAGTTTATTCTAAAATGAATTTTATCAAGCTATATAACTATTATATAATTTGTACACTATACTGAAACTGAAAGAGCACGTACACAAATAGCTAGCTAGTTGCATTATTCCTGATCTGATATTACTCGAATCTTGAAGTATCTAAACAAATGAAATCGCTGCCCGTTAGACTTTCGGGTAATGTGCTTGGGAGGAGAAATTAATGGTTCGTTATACATGTCAACAAGGACGTGTAATTAAGATTAGGGCTACTTAATACAGTTAGTCGAAAAACTATATATGGTAACATATTTTAGGTTCTCTATGGAATTAGATTGTTAGTCCTTACATCTCAAAACCAATCATCCTCTTTGTTGGAGGACCCAAAATCCCTAAACCAGCACTCTCTTTTGTCCACACGGTCTGGTCTCATAATGGAACCAAAATCTATTTCTATGACATTCCAGTACTATTATTACTGAGCACCACCCATATATACTATATATCATGTACTTGGTAACTTGTCCTCTATCGGAGTCCGGATCTGCTGTCCCCAAACCCTGTCTCGCTTGCTGTCCGTCCAATAAAATCCTTACACGTGTTTATTTAATTTACAAGTCAGCATTTTCTTAGTTAATCAAATATTAATTAATTAATTAATTAATTAATTAATTAAACAGGTGTAAAGATTTAATTGGGGGGACAGCGAGCGAGATGGGATTTGGGGACAGCAGATCTGGACCCCCTCTATCGAATCAAATTAGGCTCCAATTTCAGGTGGTACCATTCTGTTAATTCCTCTAAAATTTTAACATTGGGACCACACTCTTGTTTGACCCAATGCTTTGCTTTCGAACTAAGTGCCGGTAGAGTCCTATGAGCAACACCTACAATGGGTGCTACATTAATTATGTGATTAATTAGGGGAAAAAAAGTCGAATTGAGTTAGCAAAGTTAATTAAAACCTAAATGCAGACTCAAATTAAATGAGTAAATCTATACACGATTTCCACATTAACAAATACAAACCAAACCTTAATGCTTGAATGTGCTGTACTTACCAGCTAGCTAGAGGCTGAATCACTTACAAGTTTGACAGCCAACAATATCAGAGATACATGCCAAGGGATGGAAGATACAAACAATACTAGGAACCAATCATTCTGGTACTGGCGAGCTGGAAATCCTAATGAACCAACTTTATGTAACTTAATTCTCCACTACGGAGGCGGCTCTGAAATTTTGTAGAGCAATGGATCTCTTCGAGGTCGAACCACAACCTTTAAACCCCCGTGAAAGGTGGCCGTTAGCCCGGGGGAGAATCGGAGCGCTGTGGTGTTTGGTGGAGCTAACTCAATACTAAAACTTCTCAACAATGAAAGTGCAACACTCTTGATTTCCACAAGTGCCATTTCTTTTCCCAAACACGCCCTAATTCCAGCTTGAAACACTGGGAATTTGTAAGGGTTTTCTTGAGAGAAGACCCCATCTCTTAACCATCTTTCTGGCCTGAACTCTCTGCAATCTCTTCCCCAAAGCTCCTCGATTCGCCCCATTGCATAGGGGTGATAGGTAACCCTCGTTCCCTTCTTCACCGGTGTCCCATCTGGCAAAACATCATCCTTTAAACAGAATTTGGAATCGAATTGAATAGGTGGATAAAGTCTCATGCTCTCATAAACTGCTGCATGTAGATAATGAAGTTCTCTCATTTGTTCATAGTTTGAGACGGTCTCCTCGTTTGGGCCAAGGACTCTATTAGCCTCGTCAAGAATCGAGGCCTCAGCCTCTGGGTTGTTAGCCATTAACCAGAAAAAGCTCGTCAAGGCAGATGCCACCGTGTCACGGCCGGCCAACAGGAAGCTGACCACAATATCTCTAAGAAACTTCTCATCATTAACAGAAGCCATGAATCTTGAAAGAAGATCATTTTTATCAGAAAATCCAAATTTTCTTCTTTGATTTATGACTTCTTGGGCTAATTTGTTGATCATCTTAATTGATTTTCGGAGCTTTTTCTCATTTCCAGTGTTTAACAGCCTTTGGATCTTCCAAACAAGTGGGGATACTGTCATGGCTCTTCGAGCAGACAATTTGGATGCTAGGTCGAAAGCTTCTGCAAATTTCGATATAGGTAAAGACAGTTCCAAACACTTGGGGTCCAAACCAAACGAAAATCGACAAATACAATCAAAAGAAAATCGTCGAAAAACATCTTGTAAATCCAACACCATATCCTCTTTCCCTTTGACTGCACATTTTAAAAGGGGTACCAGCCTTTGATCAATCTCATGACGAACAACTTGGAAAGCATATGATCTATTCGAGGCTCGACCGAGCTCAAGACTTGCCATTTTCCTCTGAAATCTCCATAATTCTCCATCCACGTTGAATATGCCGTTGCCCAGAAAATCACCCAAGATTGCAGAAAAGGGTTTTCCTTTGGGGAAATTATCAAACCTAGTTTTGAGCATATACTCAACATTTCCAGGATTTGCAGTAATAGTATTATTAAGAACATGAATATGAACAGTTTGAGTTGGAGATCTTTTGAGAAGGTAACTGTACCAATCACAGAGATTATCAAACTGATTTTTCCATCTTGATTTCATGTAAGTTTCACAGATTTCACAATGGCACCAAACCCTCATCAGTCTTCTAAAGTAGAGGATCAAGAATTTTGACAAAATTATGAAGATCAAGAAACCCAAGATTTGTTGATTAGAAGACTGTAAAAATTCACCTGAATCAGAGTCATCCATGGACAAAAATGAACTGTACAAAAGATAAAATGAAGAAGGAATTAAGGAAATATCAAACACCAATGGGTGATGAGGAGTAGCCAGGTCTGGGAAAAAGATGAATTATATATACACTATTATGACAATTTTCTAGCAGTTTGACGGGCACTTAACCCCCCCCCCCCTCTTACGCGGATGCATGTGTGAAAATTTTAAATTTTTCGTGGTGAGTGTTAAAATGACACTTACATAAATATTACTTTACACTATGGTATACTACTTCCCGGCAATGAATCCATCTTAAGTTGATTTTTTAGAAAAGTGGGCGGTGAAGGTGTAAAAGAAAGGTTGGTAAAGTACCAAAACTTGTGTTTTTTATATGTAGAATATGTGATATTAGAGTTTAATTAACTGTTAATTGAATTTCCTGGAAAACAAATTGCAACCTACATGCAAAATTCAAGAGAAAAAGTATGAATTCTCTAGAAAATAAAAAACCTACATCTCCCTTGGGAAAATGATTTCTGTGTTTTTAAGGAAAATATAATCAAGTGACTAAAAAATGAAAGTTATTTTCCAATGAATAAAATGTCAATCAAATCTCACAAAAGTATAAATTTAAGTGGAATAATATATTCTTGATGGAAAATTTTTGGCAATTAAACATCCTCTTAATTTAAAATAAAGTTTTTTTTTTTTTTTTAGAACAAACTCCATTTGGCAAAGGAATCTGGTTGTAGCATGAACTCGAAGGTGAAAGAATTAAATAATATTGAGAGAAAAAGAAGATGATATGAAAGAAATAAAAAATAAAAACAGATGAAGCACAAGCGCACAGTTTCAATATTTTATTATAAAAATAGTGCACTTTCCACCGCAGAAACCTAGAGTAATCAATGGCCATACAATATATATATATATATATATAACTGAAAAAAGATCAGAAATCAGAGATGAAAATTAACACGAAAAAGGCGTGAGTATTAGTAATGAAGACAGACCAGACAATATTCACGTGGCTTTTTCCACGTGGTTTTATTATTTACCACACCAACCAACTCCTGTCGGATAACTTGTCACTTCACGTCTGATGAATTAGGCGAAAATTTCTTGGGAAATTTTCACGGTAGGTCCCCAATATTTCTACCTTGTATCAATTTTATCCTAATTTCTTTTTTTTTTCTCTGGAAATTCTAGATTCTCAACATTTCATTTATTATCGTATTATATCCTCAATATCACTTTTAATTATCAACTTTTCAATTCTCACCATTAACCCCTACTAAGATGAGCATTATCCCTTGACTTTTTATTTCCACTATAGATCCTCACTATTCCAACTGTTATATAACTTTCCCCATTCTATTGGGCATATAGGACCCCTACCTTTTATTTATTGCCGCCTTATATTCCTTCTAACACTTTCCATCTCCAACCTTTTAATTTCTACTAAAATTATGATTATAAATTAGTTATTTAAATAAAAATAAAAGACAATAAAAAAATAAATAGTCCACCGATCCCAACCCAACGACAACCGCTAGAAATAGTTATTCGAAAAAATTCAGTCTACATCGAACTTGACACATACCTAATCCGCTTAAAAAAAGTTGCGGATCATATATATTAGATTTTTTGATTCATCATAAATCACATCGTGAATACAAATCAAGATGGATAAAAAAAAAAAAACCTCGTCATCTTGATTTGCCGTGAACCATTATGTGCTTTGATCCAATTTGATCTGCCAATTACAGATTATATTTGCGGGTAACACAAATAAAGCCTCATCTACTATGAATCTATCTTACTTCCTTTTGCTGCCGCTGGAATATAATGATGCAATTTCTAGAAATTACTGTTAATATCATTTCAGACAGCAAAATGGAAATAATAGAATTCCATTTTTCACAAAGTTTTTGGAGCATCAGATCAAGAGCAGATCATGGTGATAAAAGAGATATATATATATATATATAGTCGAGAAATTAGAATTAGGTTATTATGATTAAGTTCCCTTTTTTAATAAATTAAAAATATTTTTTTTGTGGATCTACTGATTCGTGTCTACCATGTGATTTGTGCTAGATTAGAAAATCAAATCCAATTTGTTCTGCCGATACATATCAACAACTTTTTTCCTTGCAGATTGTATATCCATCCAGATTGGTGTACATAAAAAATTTTTTGTTATCATTATTTCTAACTGTTGTCAGTATGATGTGTTGGGGTCATGTTGGGGTGGGTTAGAGATGGTTGACTTATTATTTTCTATTGTTTACATTTTTATTTTTTTTAAATTAAGATATAATGATAATTTTAATAGGTGCTAATAGTCAAAAATTAAAATGTTGGGTAGAGAAAGTCTTAGTAGGGACATAATGAGACAATGAATGGAAGGTTGGGTCCTATACACCTAAAAAAGGTGGGGAAATTTTGTATAAAAGTTGAAATAGTAGGGACCTAGAGTGGAAATAAAAAATCAAAAGCGTATGATGATTTTCCTTTGTGTAGCAAATTATGTTATATTGTAACAATGCTAGTTATTTGTGTAACAAACTATGTTCTGTGTTTAACAATCCATGTTATTACTTTTAGACAACCTATGTTATTTGTGTAACAAGTTACGTTATCTAAGTAACTGTCTATATTACTTCTGTAGCAAGCAATGTTATGTGTGTAACAAGGCATGTTATTTGTGTAACAAGCTACTTTATGTGTGTAACAATCCATGTTGTTAAACAATCTACGTTATTTGTTCAACATAAGATGTTACATGAATTTAAAATAGTGTAACATCATTTATTACATGAATTAAAATGTGTAACAATTTCTAATATATGAATTTCAAAAGAAAAAAAATGATTAAAAAGAAAAGATGGAAAAGAAAGAAGAAAAAAGGGAAATAAGAAAAGAAAAAAATAAGGAAGAAGGGAAAAAGACAAAAAAAGAAATGTAAAATAAAAGAAAAAGAAAAAATAAACTCCTGAATATGGCCAGCCAGTTGTCGGATGTCGAACTGATCAGTGGCCTATCACCAGTCACCACCTAGGGGGTGGAAGTGGACTGGGTTTTAAAAAATATTATTATAAAAATAATAGTATATAATGTAAACAAAAGGCAAAACATGCATGTTATCTAGCATTTTTGAAATAAATAAATATTAATAAGCATTTAGAGAAATAGTTTAGATAACTAGAGGAGAGGTGAAACTTGCCCTATTTGATAATACTTTATTTGAAAGAAAATTGATAAGCCCACTACCTTGTAAAGTGGGAAAGAGTAATAGGTACAGACTCTATAATGTACACTTCGTTGGTTCTATAGAAAAATTGTAACATAATTATCAGTCAAGAACAAATAAAAACTAAGGCTTTTTTTTTTTGAATGTAAAGTATGATTTTCTTTTTTAGTTGAGTCAATAAATTAAAAATATGAATAAATGATTAATGATCTAACTAATGAAGAATCTTGAAATTTTTTAATATATTTATAATTTTTTAATAAATTTATAATTATGTCTATTAATTTGTTTGGTAAATTAATTAATTATATATATCATGACTCCACGTGTATAAATAACTAATTAATCAAATCCATATGGGGCCAGATATTACTGACTATTTTATGATGATGGAGGGTTGAGTAGACGTGGACAAAGCAGGAGAAAAGTCAGTGCAGGGTTAAGATTTGCTTGGAAGAATACATTGGAATATGGAAGAACAAGATCGAGAACAACGATAATCGCCAGATGGCGCCATTAAACCACCATATGTCTAATGTAGTGTTTTCAATACATATTATTTGACACGCTACATTATAAAGTATGATATGACATATTAGCCTACTAGATGACATGCATTTGACGTGTCGTATTAGCGTTAGACAGTATAATGTCGTTAGACATTTGACATTAGATCATTTTCACCATCTAGAACAAGAAAGTAGGAGAAGTAGATTTGAATCAGTAAGATCTCCCACCAGAGGTATAGCGAGATAATCCCGCCATACACATATATGGTGAGAGATTATTGAGACAACTGTATAAACTCCCACATACAAGGGGCCAATTGTTTGTAAGTTTCCCTAATAATCTTCTGCTACTTGTGTGTATGGCGGGATATCATTTGTGAGATTTGGTCCCATAAAATTACTAGATTTAAACATCCACAATGGTTGTAGTAGTTTTACCTGTCCACATAATAAAGAGAATGCAATTCTAGTGATTGTTAAATGACACATGGATAAGTTAATTTCAACAATTACTTAACAATTGCATTGAAAGTATTAAATTTAGCTATCAAAGTTTATTAAATGGCGGAGCCACATTTAGACAAAGAATGGCAATTGCCCCCCTATAGTTTCACAAAATATCCTTTTTGGTCCTCTTTAAAAAAATTCAATAATAATTTTAGAATCTGGTATGTCTTATATCTAACACAAAACAAGAAAAAGTGTTTATATTCAATATATTATACACACAACATTTGTAGGATTCTTGAATTTCTACAAGATCAAGTGCTATTGAAATTTATATCAATAGCTTAGTTGATATTTAAAGAGGAAGAAACAATATTTCTTTAATAAGTAGAAATTAACTTAACTATGTAAATAAATTATTTAATATATGAGACTTTCATATTTAAAGTCTATTCAACATGAAGATAATATTTAGATCGAAACTAGCATTGTCCGATATATAAAGTTTGTCTTAATTAAAATAAAAATCTTTTTTTGCTATTTAAAATTTTCCCCATAATTAAAAATTTCTAGCTTCGCCACTGATTAAGTCTAAGTTGACCTCACTATTATGAAAAGTTATTGGTTAAGTATTATCAAATAAATAAAGTGTAATATTGATGCTACTATTTTTAATGAAGTTGGTAGTGGGTATTGGGATGTTAATCCATATTGAACACAGGACTTTCTTGCAGAGTCATATCCACTTATTTGATGCTAGATTTGATTTTAAAGTGGCAGTGTATAGCATTGAGGGAATGTTTGGCTTAGTTAATCTCTATGAATCTCTCAGACTTTATCATCGAATTGGATTCTAAGTGGTGGTTGAGGCCGTTCAAAGGCAGGATGATTTGTCTAAATTCAGTCTTATTGTATATGATTGCAAGGAATTGCTTAAGGGCGCAAATAACTTTAGTGTACAATTTTCTAATCGACAATGTAATAATGCGGCTCATTGTTTAGCTCGCATAGCTCGTGAATTCCACTCTCCTAGTGTCTTAGATATCCCGCCCCCAAGTTGTATCCTGTTCTTGACAATAATCTTTCTAGTAACGAGAATTAAGCCTTTATTTTCCAAAAAAATAAATAATAAATAATAAAAATATTTTTTTTATAAAAAGTGCTAAGTCAAGTGTTAAAATTGTTGTTAAAGTAAATTATTATTAGCTTTAACAATTATTTTAACATTAACCCAAAAAAGATTCCTTTAATAATGACACAAAAAAGATTCCTTTAATAATGACATGTAATTAATAAAAATCTCTAACAACTTTATTTAACATCTCCATTGTGGATGCTTCAACATTGATTAAATGACATGTTCAAGAAAATTAAATGACATTTTATAAAATTTTACATATCGTCCCCAACGTTTATATTTTGTATCGCTTGGGTCTCTAACTTGTTTTTTCAATGTACTTAGTCTTCAACCTTTCATAAATTCGCTAGTAAGATCCTTATGTATGGATTCCATATAAAATGTCCTTAACTTCCCAAGAAAATTACCATTATGTCCTTATCTCATTAAATTAAAAAAAAAAATTAACCAAAAAAATATTTTATATATTAGGGGGTAGGAACAACACCCCTCTCCACTCCACACCAATTTTCGTGCTATTATTTCCGGCAATCAAAAGGGAAGGGAACCCCTGGTGCTGTCGGAAATGGCAGCACTTAGTACCATTTTCAGTGGCCCATGCTGGGAGATACTCCCTCCCCCGTGCTGCCAGAAATGGCGCCCGGGGGGTGGGGGTGGTTATGACACCATATTGTGATCTAAAAGGTCCTTATGCTTTACTACTAGTAATTATATCATTAACTTTTTCCTACATTGATTATTATGTTTAACATTTCATTAATAGATGATGAATTCGTCTATCCCGATAATATTTCTGTAAAAGAATTTCTTCACTGATCTCATCAACAACCATCACCATCCAACATTTCATTTCTGGATATTTTTTAGAGAAAAAAGGGAGAAGTTTTCGCATTGGCATAACCCAGAAAATGTAGATTGGTAAAACCAAATAATGCATTATTGGCAATAAATTATTGATGAAGCATACATCAGCTTCAACTTCTCAAACCGAGCCCCGAATATGATAAACCACGGAGATCCCAAAGTATGCTGCAGAATGCAGAACCGAAGTACATGCGAGCAATTTTGAAGCAACATATTGTAGTACTGTTAATTATGATAATAAACACACTTGCAGCAAGTCAAGAGCTTAGCTTGTTTTGCCATTACTAAGTTTTGTCAGGCAAGCTGCAGGTGAAGAAACAGCAGGAATCCTTATTGGTGTTGATGATTCAGGAGATGGTCTTGGGGAGAGATGAGTAAGTTCTAAAGCCTGTAATCTCAGTTCAAGAGGGTAGTCAGCGACACAACCGATTCTGGGGCCGGCACCAGTTGACCATTTGCGAGAGAGTTGATGCCCTAACTGATACGAACTGGCGGCATTTTTGGAATTAATCCTCTGCAATATTGTTCTCTTTGGGATTTCAGCCATAGGGCTCTGGAGACCACCAGAGAGAGTCCTTGTATACTCAATCTTGGTTTCAACATGAGGCGCTTTGGTTGCTTTTGAAGACTGGTCATTGATTTCTTCATTGGCAAGATCAGCCTCAATAGATTCTGAGGTTGATGAAACTTCATTTGCAGGTTTTCTGGTTTCATAGCTTTCATAGTCTTCATTTGCCGTCTGTATCTGATAACATTTTACAGGAAACACCATCATTAGTTAACTAGCAAAGATCAGAAAAGTGAAAAGGTGACCTTCAGAAGTGAAAATCCGTGTGAACCACCATGAGAACAGCAAGCCTCACTGAAGAAACCAGCTCATACAGCACCAGCAAGCTGGCTCGCGTAAAAATTAAAAAAAAAAAAAAAAAAATAATAATAATAAAACTAAACAGATCTAGTTTGAAATAAACAAATATCATTCACCATCTCCACATTTTTATAAAAATAAACAAAATAATATAATGTGCATGCATTTCAACCATATCAGTAATCCCAACTGCATTGACAATTAATTCAACCCTCTTGCAATTTCCAGGCTACAAATCAAATCAGTTTAAGAGAAATGCAAGAGCCATGATTAAGTCTGTTTAAGCAGAGAGTCATGGAACATAAACTCCATACCTTGACTTCATCCAGGTTAACTCCATTTTCCTTCAGAAACGATAAGAAGCTGCTTAGGCTATCATCAGTTGGCTTGTAGTGTCCACTGTAAGCTGAAATACACTGGAGAGATTGACGTGATTGTATTAGATACATATAAGTTTTCATTGCAGAATCAAAATAGAACGAAATATTGTAGTTTTCAGAAAGTTGTCTGGGCCTCAGTTTCAATTGCTGATGCAGTTTTATACCATAGACGGATAAACAAATATTCACAAAGAAGAAAAATTCAAGTGTGATCTTTCCAAAGCATTTATGGTCAAATGCCTCCATGATCAAGTAAATTAATTACACACATCCAAGCCAGTAAATTATTTACACGCATTCAGTTACAAAATCCAGAGTCAAGCTAACTCTGTTTTTGTAAACATCATCATACAAATTAAACCCCCTCCCCCTTTTTCTTTCCCCCTCAGAAGAGTTAAATAATCCTGAAGTGGTAGCAGTAGATGGTGGCAGAAAGCCGGAAGCATTAACATAAAAGTTTATTGCTCAAGCACACGGGCATGAGGCGTCAAGTATGAAAATCAAGGAGGAGTGTGCTTAATCTTTTCAGTAGTAGGTTTGAGGCTTTGAACTTCCAAGTGATCAGCTAGTTCAAGTCAAAGCTAATTCTGGGCAGCCTGGAAGCAAACAGATCTAAATACTGATAATAAAACCATTTATGAAATTGGAAAAATTTAGCACAGTTTGGGACTTCATTCGAACAGTTAACCAGTGATTTGTCAATACGAAGGTAAAGCAAGAACAAGAACCAACTGATCTCTGTACTCTCAGAATGTAGTGAAGCGTGGAACTTAAAGAAATAACATGTTGCACAAGTCATAACCAAAGTATGATAGACCATACATAACGTAAAAGTCTGATCTGTCCTAGAGCCTAGAGGCAACGAATTGGACAATGAAAACTGCAGAGAAAGCACCTTGAGTACTCCGTCTTCCACGCTGAGTCTCCCAGCAGCTAAAGTAGTCCCTCCAGCAAGAAAGCTAGAATGATGGAAATGTCCCTTCTTTTTCTAGAGACAATTACAATGCAGATGTTGCAACAAATTAATATTTTAAGATAAGGGCAAAAAGAAAGATTATACATGTAATGTTACTTTAGTTTTAAGACTTTACTTCTCCAATATAAAGTTTCTTGAAGGTGCTCATCACAAATATCCATTTCAACCCCGGCAATCCCTTACTTGTATCAAGAGGTATTCCGTTTTTTTTGTGAAATATTTTCCCATCAATAACAACATATTCGTAATGTTCTCTCTCTTGCTGACCACAACAAAGATAAAAGTTAAGAACATTAGACTTAAAATTGCACAAGATAGACCAAAAATAAAATATCTTCAGAAAGAAATGATGACCGATGAGTAGAAATAATAGTTTACAAGAGCCACTGAGGTTACATAAGTAACTACTTAGATTTAGATAAAAAACTTCCAACTATATTATTTAAAGTTTCAAATCATGTGTATGACTTAAGTACATAGGGAGGTTAAATAAACTTCTCGTATAAGTGATGAAATTCTGATCACATACTGGTCCAAGATACTTGATGCATTGTTGGCGAAGCTTTGATCTTGGGCACTCTTCAAGATCAACATCTCTGCCATCTCCCAAATCCAACCTGTTAAAAATGTGCACATTGGTTTCTCCATGCTTTTGGTTCCATATAATATCTAATTAATTCGCAAAACATAAATGGTTCTACAATGCCGCCTACTAACACAGAATTGAAAAGGCAAGAATCCTGATAAAGATTTCATCGATTTCCTCATTTCACATTTCCATGCCAAAATATTTCATAAATTATCATGAAACTTGCAAGTCATAAGTTCATGATCATGCATTTGGATTTGGTCCTCTCATGCAGCTCAGCACAGCAACTATACATAAGACATCATGCTTGACCAGCATAGAAAAAGAGCTACGACATCAGACAGAATCAGGTAACTACTTCAAAATACCAAAAGAACAATGGAAGCTAGAAGCTTATGGCGTCAAATTAGTTCAGATTATCTTACCAATAGAAGAAGGGCTGACCGGCATTGCTCTTACACCATTCTTCATAATAGAGATGCAAGTTGTGCCCATATCGGTGCCTAGGATCAATCTGATATAAGTGCAGATGAATTAAACCCACCTTCACAAAAGTCTTACAATCGACAAGCCGTATAAAGAAAGTAGCCTCCAATGGCAAATAGTAAATAGCCGGCAAGTAAAGGTTCAAATTTATAAACCCCAGGGCAGAAAAACCCCGGGGCAGAAAAGAGTAACTCACAGCTTCGATCCAGTGTTGAAAAGCTAATTTTTGTGCCTTGGCATCTTTGGACAAACCCTTCCCCACCTGCTCCACGTATTTAAGTCAAACACTAAAGATATCAAAATTACCAGTCTTTTTCTGAACAAGACGAAATGTTCATTTCTCAAGTCTCAACTTCTTGAAATTAGACATTTCTTCAAATAATTACAAGAAGCAATCTTATCTTTTACCTTTGACGCATTCAAACGGACACGATTCCACCGCGATGCAGCTGTCTCTGGCTTCAAGAAATTGAAAAATGATATAGTGCTGTGATTTAATTGCGCAAAATCTATCGCTCGCCACCTAAAATTGGAACAAAAATACAGGTAACAACGTACTCCGGGGGTGGGTGTGTCTGTAATACAGAGAGAAAACATTCTAAAATTAAATCTGCTCAAGGAACATACCAGAGCTCCTCAACGACCACAGCGGAGTCTGCTAACATGCGCCGAGTACGATAGCTCCGGTAAACCTTCTGTACTTTCATGGCCGCACTCAAGGGGCTTCTCGCCGGAACACCGACAGGCAGAGTATCATCCGATTGGATTTGCTGTCCGCTAACTATCACCTGATCGTCCTCGTTCTCGCATTTCCTTTCTCCGGAAGAACGGAACTCGATTCCTTGCTGCTCCGGCGACAACTCGCGGCTCTGAAACTCGGAATGGTTTGGGGAAGTACGAGAAGAAAGAAGCAAGTTGAGATCGAAAGGTGTACGAGCGTTCGAACTGTCAACCTCCATTGAAGTTTCACGGACAACAAGAAGCGAAGAAAGCTCGGAGCTGACTCAGTGAGCTTTGGACAGAAAAAAGACGAAGCCGACGGTTGCCAGAGAACGGTGGTACAGAGATTTTGCATGTGAACTGTCAAGCGGGCTTGTTTCCCGGTTAACCAACCTCTTTTTCTAATAGGCAAAGTTACGCCCAAGAAGAGTAGTGGCCTAAATACATAACCGCTGCAAAAATGGTAGGGGAAATATTATATAACGTGGCACATCTTAAATGAGTGGTGAAAAAGTGTACATCTAATAATTTTCTAATGAGTTTGTGTAAGTGCCTGTTTTATTCAATTTATAGTAGTTGATTTATAAAGAGAAATTATAAAGAGTTTAAATGAGTGATGTAGATTTAATAAAAGTTTGAAATTTATGGTTATAAATAAATAGTTATCAAATTAGTAGTCAAATTAATTATAAGTATGATTATAATATATTTTGATAAAGAGGATCAAACAAGGCTTAAGTAAGAATGTTAATTTTTTCTCACATGATATTGCTACGTCTATCTAGAATCACTCTATTTGTTAACATGTGTTATGTGTAAAGTAATAAATTTTTTATAAGAACAAATCGGGCTCTGAATTTAAAGTTTGACCACCAACAAGGGGCCACGTGTATTTTAAAATACACGTAATAAATTTTTTATAAGAACAAATCGGGCTCTGAATTTAAAGTTTGACCACCAACAAGGGGCCACGTGTATTTTAAAATACACGTGGCTCCCTGTTGGTGGTCGGACTCTAAATTCGAAGCTCGATCTATTTTTATAGTCAGACCGGTAGAGCAACGACATATATATAGATACCCACATGACATGGCGAGTTTCATAAATATCGTAAAAGTGCTTAGGAGTGATGTTGTCTCCAATCTAATTGACAATACTATATTAGGAGATGAGTGGAGATATATAAATACATTGAAACATTAATTTATTCAACTACTAATAAAAAAATAACAAGTTTCTTTCAAAATAAAAAAATAACAAGTCTAAATAAATAACACTGTTCTTTTTTTAAGTGGTGGAAAAATTGTATTAGACAGAAGATGGAAGGGATGCATATGTGTTATTTGTAGGGATGTCCATAAAATTTTTTACAAAATAAGATAAACTCATCATCTTACATTTGTTAAATTATTTTTCGTCAATTACACAATATATGGAAGTATTATGGTAAAATAATTTATTTTATAAAAGATTTTATAAAGGATTAGTAGCATTTTCCATTTCTCAAGAACAATAGCTAAATGATGTTATACTACTACCACTTAGATTTGGAACTTAAATGCTAATGCTCACAATTTTGGTAACCATATCAATTATTTGGAGTGGAACTCTCGAAAAAGTATTAAACATCAATTTCAGTCAAGTTTTCATCATCTTTCTTTGGTCGAGCGTCAGTATTACTACCATATTTATTTTTGTGAAGCATGGCTAAGTGATCCAACTCTGGGCATAGTGCCCAGGTGGTTTAGCCAACAGTAGACCAAGAAATACTTAACGGTGATGTGCGCGCAACACCAATGGGGAAAAATTTTATTGTGCCAGAAGACTAATTTACCCGTCTAATCCCATAAATATAGTGAGGCCGATTTTGTCTAAGTAGCACCATATAAATTTCCTGTGTTAATATGCAAAATTTTTACTCTATATAAGAGCATTTCCAACGCAGGATTTTCTCCACCAAACGATCTAATGTAAAAATTAAAAACCCCAATTTTTGAGGGGGGAAAAACCCTCAGTAACCCTCCCTCATTTTACCCTCTTAAAATTTCCCCTTTTATTTCCACACTACATTAAAAATACTCTAAACACATAATCCTCCACCAAATCTCCTTTATGTAAATTTTTATAAAAAATTAAAATATTTTAACCATAAGAAAATTTTAGGGCGCTGGGGATCCCTATGGTCCGAACTCCTGTACACTTGAGCCCAGCTCCAGTGGTCATCAAATAACGCAGGGAGAAAATAATTATTTCATTATTAATTAAAGTTTAAGTAGCTTGAGATAGATACATGTCAGTTTTCAACATTAAATCCAAATATCAGCTACGACGTATCATATCCTTTCTCTTTTATTTATTTATTTATATTTATTTACCCTTTAGTCTTTTATCACTTGATTGTAATTATTATTTATTTACTTACGTCAACACTTGTGTCCATCTATCTATGATATATATGTGTCCAAGTGTTATCGATTTATCCACGACCTATATGTGTGGACGATTAAGAAATGTTTAATTTTCTATTTCACCCTTGTTTTATGACTTCATTTTGCACTTATGTCTCTAATTTATTTCTTCGTGCAGATTTAACGATTTCTTCAGTACATTAAATATCTCTTTAGTTAATTTTACAGTTTAACATAAATATATTCATGGAATAAAATTTTAATACTCCAAGAGTGTTATTATACTCCTCCTTATTGCTCAAATTAAAATATTTATATATAAATGTGACCCTTGAACACACATGTGAGTTTTTAATTGATCTAGCATATCTTATCTTGAATACTTGTGAACAACCATAATTATTTTTCCCAATTTATTATAAGCTAACAGTTACTTATGTCAATCATATATAGCATATAAAGATGCACTAATTCACTTTTCTCTCAAGATATAGACTTAATTCATTTTTAATTTGCCTTTTGACTTTCAAGTAAAGAACGATTGCAAAAAGTCATAGCCTAAAATTTTGCTGTCATTTAAATATATGAAAAATGTTGACCTCCAAAAATAGCTCCTTAGGGTCAACAGAGTCAACCATATGTTGCTACAATGTAGGCAACCTGTGTACAATGAGAACCCGATAGAAGATGCCATTGGCGGGGGTGGTCGCCAATGTACATGCTCTAACAATAAAGTCAATAGGTTATAAAGTAAAAGTGCGGGAAATATAACATATAAACGAGAAATTAGGGGTCGAGTTAGAATGAATTAGTTGCCTTTACCAACAAGCATGTGATGATTTCTTGTTTGATTCTCTTTTTACTATTACATTATAATTTTACCAGTCACTGATTTGACTACTGATTTGACAACTGCTCAATTATAACAACATATTTTAAACTTCTATTAAATCTCCACCACTCATTTCAACTCATTATAATTTAATTTCATAATGAGAATCAAACAGCCACTTGTTTATAGCCAAAGGAGATGACCTCATGGGATATGTATTGTCATTATCATCTCTCCGATCTCTCGGTGGATCCTTAGTCTGTAGTCAAAAAGATTAACCTTGAGAAGATAGAAGAGATCCCAAAAATAAAGAATAAGTATACCATAAGGCGTCAAAGAAGATTAAAGGTGCTAACATGGCATTTGATCAGGAGCACGCTTACCTGTGTAACTTGCCAAGTAAGATGAAGTAGAAACAAAAACTATTGAGAGTTATTTCTTTTTGCTTGTCACAGCATTATACTGCTAGACATCTAACATTAGATCATTTTCATAGGTCGGAGCGTGACCAAAACCTAGTATTATAAAGCAATTGTTTGTGACAAATATGATCATCTACAAATTTAAAGATGCAACCTAATTTTGTGTCAATTTGTACGTAGTGCTAACAAAAGATTCTTCTCTATCTTTAATGTAACAGGTGGGAATTGGGTGAAGGGATGATTCATAATTGTACTAGAAATATTAACATGTGATCATCAGTGCTAAATTCTAGCCAATCAGTGATTGCCTCTTATATATGAAATAATTGTCATATTCAATTCTTTATCTGTATTGACAAGCACAAATTTACTTCATCATCTGGACATTTGCGAGTACAACTCGTAGAGGAGGATTTAGAATTTTTAGTAACAAGGGTTGTTATGAAAAAAAGTAGTCGTGTGGTATCAACAACAATAACAAGTGCCTACATGTGCATGCTTTCTGCTACATTTGCCAGTGATGTTTGAATTAGACCGAGCTTACAGAATTAAACAGTGTAAGGTTTAGATTTATCGAAAATTGATTCTCTGTAAAAACTTACTAGTTTGGAGAATATGTATGTACACATAGACTTTTTCCAGTGGTTTGTTTACCTCCTTAACGGGTTTTTTGATTCAGGTTCAACTTATCATCCCATTCTTACAATCTCCAAACAATAAAAAAAATAAAATCAGTTAACCCTTGAAATTTTCAATAATAGTTCTAGTCCTAATTAAATTTTGACCATGTAACCTAAACCTAGAGTAAAACAATTGAGTGAATTTGAGCATTTTCAGTGTATTTTACACTGTTTTGCCCAATTGATAAACAACACTAGATACCAATCAACTCGGAACATGCTTGGCAAAATTCACTAATCTATGGCAAAACAAACCTTTGTGGAGACCTTTGGGTTGAAAGTTGACTGATCGAGTAGGTTAAACAGAAAACTAAGGTTAGAAAGGAAGGATTCCACCGGACTAGCTAATTTCGTTGTAATTAAATTTCACTAGTCTCTTTGACTTGTATGATTTCCGGTACCATATATGAAGCTTATTTTCATCAAATTAAAGAAGACATGAAATGAAATAATGAAGATATATACATAAGTTGATACTTGATTTTGGTCATTTATATGCCCATGTTACCCTCCAATTTTTGTTCCTTAAAGTTAGGACCATTTGATTTGATGTCTATATATGAATGGTTCTTCTACCTATTTTCCTTTAGTTAAAAACTTCGTAAATGTTATGTTAATAGAAGAAAACATCTAACAAAAGAGACCTAATTAGAATATGGGGAAGAGTAATGCTACTTAGCACTATTGGTGCTTGACACCATATCGAGGTGACATTGAATGATAAATTAAATCAAGTGGGTCCTTTATTCATACATTTAATTTTACTTATCATTCAATACCACATTAGTTGCCACATAGACTGGTGCTAAGCACCACTGGTGCTACATAGCATTATTTTATAGGGAATTTCCCAAAATGGCCAAATTTACATGGTACGGTCGAATATACACTATTGTTTGGCAACCAATTAAAAATGCATTGTATTATGAATCAATTTAAATTTAGGTTAATTTCATAAAAGGTCCCTAACATTTGAGTTAAGAATTGATTATGTCTCCAACCTTTTTTTTCACTCTCTTAGGTCCCTAACATTTTATAAATACACATAAAATGTCCATTTTTTTACTATTCCATCAATTGTTTTTTGAAAAATAACGATTATACCTTAGCTTATTAATTTTAAAAATAAAATATTTAAAAATAAAAAAAATTAAAAAAAACCACCCCCACCCCTGCTCTGCTCCAAAAACCGCCAGAAACGACAACAATTTCCGGCGGCCAAATCTCCCCATTTGCTACGGGATGGCTGTTTTTGACAGTAAATTGGATGGATTCACCTCCAAAACACTGCTAGAAATGGCATGGCAACATTTTTGCCGCCATTTCCGACAACAATGGGGGTTTCACTCTCTCCCCAAAAATGCTGCCATTTCTGGCAGTAAAAAGGTCTGGGGTGAATCTCCCATTTGCTACCCTTTTTGGGGGACTTACCCCCTACATTTTTGCTGTCATTTCCGGCAGCAAAAATGCTACAAGGAATGGCAGCACATTTCTGGCAACAATTTTTTGGAGGGAGGGGTGAATCCCTCATTTTGCTATCGGAAACGGCAAAATTTTTTGGGGGGGGGGATTCACCCTCTAATTTTTCTGCTGGAAATGGCAGCAAAAATGCTGTAATTTTTTGCATCGTTTTGTGGGGGTGAATCCCCCAATTTGCTGCTGGAAACAGCTTGTTTCCGACAGCAAATAGGGGTATTCACCTCGATTTTCGCATTTTTTCTTTTTTTTTAAATTTTTTTATTATTTTTAAAATTAATAGACTAAAGGTATAATCATTATTTTTCAAAAAAATTGACGGAATAGTGAAAAAACGGACCTTTCGTGCATCTTTATGAAAGGTTGGAGATCTAGGAGAGTGAAAAAAAGTTATGGATATAATCGATTCTTAATTCAAAGGTTAGAGACTTTTTGTGAAATTAACTCTTTAAATTTCAATTTTTAGACACGGCAACATCATATTTAATCACATATTTGATGTGACGTGAACTCTCACATCATTTTAATCATTGCCTCTATATGACACAATTAAATGTTGACACCTATACAAAATTTGAATTTTAAATCCATTTATAAACCCTTTTTTTTTTTTAAATTGTTACCAATGGTCACTTTCATAACTTCGATAAAAAGCGCCAAAATTAAGTAAAATGTCCTTTTTACCCCCGGCCCATTTACTTGCTAGTTAACCAAAAATAAAAAAGTATTTCTTTGCTCTTTTTGCGGTTTGTTTATGATTAGGGGTGTGCAAACGGGTTTCGGTCCCGGGTTTTTGAAGAACCAAGACCGGACCAAACATCTTCGATTCGGTCCCGGTCTCGGTCCTAAAAATGGCAAGCCCAAACGGTTTCGGTCTCGGTTCAGGCTCGGGTAATGAATTCGGTTTTTTCGAACTTTTCCGGGCTTATGAATAAAATTTTCTATAGACTTAGTAACGTAAAAACACATATAAACAAAGTTTAGAATAAACAAATAGAAAAGCTTTATACGCAACAAAAGTATTAACATGCCTTTGTAAGGTAGAAGCACTAGACTTACTTGTATTTCTCATTTTTTTATTTTAAAAAATCTAAAATTATTAAATATTTGAAATATATATCCAAAATTGGAAAATAAATGTAAAAATCATAAATATTATATATACTTTATAATTTTAATAATTTTACAATACAATTTTGATATTTTCAAAAGATAAAAGATAGATAATTCCCCCTTCATTATACATTTATAAGGATTAAATATTACAAAAATGATGTAATTATAAAAAATAAATAACACTTATAACTTAAAATAAAAACAAAAAAATCAATTTCACTTTTTTTACCAATAAGAAAACCACTTGAATAAGTGAGAAGATGTATAAGCACAAATTCTCCACGACTATATATAAATATATTTATATATATTATATAATAATAGCATGTAAATTAAATAGAATCAATAAATATATTTTAAATTTGAACAATTTCTTTTAACAAAATCTTTACAATGTTGCAAATTCTAGTAACATTATATATTAACACAATTATTCTTGACTATTGCTTAAAAAATAATATAATAATGATGATTTTTGAAAAAGTTTATTGGCCAAAAAATTTCAACTTGAAAGAGAAATTTAGTGGTATTGTTTTAACTTTTTAATTGTCCCACATTGAAAGTTTTGTAAAAAAAACAATATAATTGGAGCTTATAAATAATATGGGCCTTTCTGTAAGTGACTATGTAAATGAAATTTTGTGAACTTTGAGGCAAATTAATAATTGTCTTGATTCTTTATATTTAGTTTAAAGTTTAAATGATTGTCTCACATTGAAAGTTTAGTAAAATGTCAAATAATTGGGACTTATAAATAAAATGACCCTTTTGTACAAGTGACTATGTAAAGGAAATAGTTTTGATTCTTACCTCTTGACTATTATGAAAGTGAAAATCGGGTCTCAATTTATATATTTAAAAAAAAAAGAGTCAATCGGTCTTTGACCAGGTTTCCGGGTTTTCAAAAAAAAACCCCAGACCGGACCGGTCTGGGACGAGACCGGACCAGACCGGACCGGTCTTTTTGGCCACAAAGCCCGGACCGGGATCGGCCCATTCGGTCCGGTTCACCCAGTCTCGGTCTTTTTGCACACCCCTATTTATGATCGCTTACCAAGAGAAGACTCCCAACAAATAAACGTTAGACAATAACCACTAGGCGAATGAGTTAGCCAAGAGAAAACAAAATAGGAAAAGACATTCAACGTTCTCTCTCCCATCTCTTCCACCAAGGACGATCTCCATCTCCATTGTTCCTCAGAAACTCGATTATGAAGGATTAACACGCTAAGTCCTTGGTTTGAAGTTTGAAAGCTTTAAGGCCATCCTTCAAGGTTCGTTCTTATTGAAATTGCTTTGCTTGCAAACTTTCCACATTCTTTGGAGGATTCAAGATATATATTCTAAAACTTAATCCTTCTTACACACACACACACATATGTGTGTGTATAAGAATAGAGAGGAAATATTAGTTACCAAGTTAAGAGAAATACAAAAATGTGCCTCAAGTCCAGCTATTGTAGATTAATTTGCATTTATTTATTGGGTCCTCGTTTATAAGCCTCTTGGACAATGTGGGGGACGTATGTTAATAATTGATTTGATTATACAAATTTCATTAAATGCCACTCCAAAGGCCACCTGACATAGGTGATGGTGATGATGATGACACGAAGACGTTTGCTTTCAAGGTTAAAAAATCCAATTGAAAGAGTTTGACACTAATATGCATGGATGGAACTGCAATTGACAATTACAACCAAAATAGTTAACCTTAAGGTTCGGAGCTATGTGCCGGTTCACACATGCTCAATTGATGTTCGTCGTAATGTATACAAACATACTACTGTATAACTAATAGCTCGACACATCAAGAACTAGATACAAGAAAGAAACCAATTGTGGCCACCTACTTGCATTATTGGGGATGTGCACCGCGACTTCGAAGTGGCCATCAAATACAAGAAGGTTGTCATATTAACTCATTTATTATTTCTGATACTAAATTTTAGAAAATTTTGTTTCAATCATTGTTTTTAATCACTCTGAAATAGCTTTTGCCCATACAACACACGATTGAAAGACTAGTTATAAGAATTATCTTTTAATTGTGGTGGATCTATAATGTAATGTGGTGGTAATCAAACAATTACCCCTTATAAAAGAGATCTAAAAAGTGGCTTTTTTTGCAAATTCCTTTTAGCTAGAAATATTTACATTTATTATTATTATTATTCTTGAATGTCATCAAGTAGAATTTCAGTTGGTTTCAGGGAAAAAAAAGGGAGTTCAGTTGAGTTCAATATTTTTAGACAAGTTTCAGTTTGGTGCGGGGATAAGATTTTGCGCATTTTGTGTTGGACCTTCAAATTCAATTTGCAAGAATATTTGATCAAATATCTGCGATTGTTGATGCGGTGGAAGCCATTATTTCTTGAAAATTGTTTGTGATTGAACTTTAGTGTTAGATTTGTCATCACACTATTTTTGACACAACTATGAAAGGAAGAAATGAAATATGAGGAAGGTTAAATTTCACAAAAGATCCCCAACCTTTGTAAAATGTAACAACTTCATCTCTAACATTTTTTTCAAGCATGTAGGTCCCCAACCTTTCAAGAATAAGTACAAAATGTCCCTATATACTTTTTTTGTTCATTTTCATTGTTCACTTTTTCTAAAAAGATAATTTTACCCGTTATTTAAATTTACAAAGTAAGAACACAAATTTTAATTAATTATTTTGATCTCTCTGTCGTATTCTCTTTAACACACTTATACATATTCATTTGTATATCGTTTTTCCATCCACCCAGTTAACACCAACTATACATATACATTGATTAATATATTATTTTTCTATTCATTTACCTAACGTCACCACTAGTACTGTTATAGTCACTTTAGGCAATAAACTTTCTGAAATTTGAATCTAAATAAATAATGATAATTGAGATGTCATTGATATTCAAGTCATAAAAATTAGAACGATTAAAAATGTATGAATTTTTCTTGTGAAAAGAATTGAAAGTTAATTATTGGTCTATTTAAAAAAGGAGGACCTATTTTGTTTCCACTACAACTCCTCTCATTCCAAATTTTTGCATCTACATATAGTTAAAAATGAGAGATAAATCTCTTTTTATTATTATTAAAGGCAAGTTAAGTGGTTGCCTTATCATTTCCCACTCTAACAAAATAGTGAAGAAAATGTTGACGTTACTTGATAAAAGTTAGAAGTAATTAATCAAAGAAAGTAATATATTTTCTCATTCTTTTATTTAAATCTTTTGGTTTTTATACTATTTTCATTTTATTTCATACAAAAAGGGTAAAATTGTTATTTTGTAAGAATATAAATGTAAAAATGGATAGAAATTGCCCTAGGGACCATTTGTGCTTATTTTTGGAAGGTAAGGGACCTACATGCTTTGAAAAAAAAGTTGACAATGAAATTGTTACTTTTTACAAAGGTTGGGGGACCTTTCGTGAAATTTACCCTATGATGGATAAGAAAAGTAGTTGGGTTTTATTAGGATAATATTGTGAAAATTAAATGTTATAATATTTAATGAAACACATGCATTACGCTCCTTGAGGCATTCGCCTTGAAGCGTAAGCCTCAGTCATGGGGCGCATGCCTTTTAAAAAAGTTCAAAACTTTGAGTCTAAAGGTATAAAGCATAAAAAAGGAGTCTCCTGACGAGATTTAGCCTCGCATTTTAAAATAATGCTCGTAAGTTGAATTGATGCATCATTCCAGTCAGGGTGAAGAAGAAGAATCAACTCGGCTTCATACCCTTAGATGAGCTCAAGCCCTTTTTTTTTTTTTTTTGCCCCATAAGTCAAGACTGTCAAGTCCAAGATCCACTAAATAAAGCCCCAACATATTTCCACTTTCCTCATTCACACTTTTTCAACTCAAAACATGTGTCGTGGTTGTTGGAAAAATAGGAGACGGACAAACAAGTGAACTAATGTTTTTGAAGACGGGAAGAAAGTTCAAGAGAGAACACTCCTAAGATAGCAAGACTAACTAATGAAATGGGTTTAGGATAAATTGATATAAAAACGATTAGCCTTTAAATTAGCCTCCGGAGACCTTTTTGACGAGGTTAATTTCTTAAAATGGACTCCAAATCTAGTCTAGATCATAATATGGTATTGTTCCACATTAAACTCTTGCGAGCAACTCTACTTGATTAAGATTGAAATGGGTAGGTATATTTTACGCACGGGTAGAAAAAATTAATATATCATTATTAGTTACATAATAAAGCAGCAACATTGCACTTTCATGAAAAATATAAAAACATAATTATACATTAGTTGAATCAATAAGATTAATTGACTTAGTAATCGTGAAGTTTAAGATCGTTCAGAAGACAATCTGCAGTCTTACATCTAATATATCGTATATATGCAATAATAGGAAAAATCTATTACCATTGTTCAATACATTCAAAAACCTAAGTTTAACAATAAATGTACAATATTATTAAATTTAAATTTGTCATCTCTATAATTAAAGTTAACCAAAAAAATATAAGAGGAGATCATGAAAGATAAAAAATGAGTTAAACGACATTTTATAAGTATTAAAAATATTTGCTGTAAATATTTTTACGCATAATTTCTGTAAAAATGAAATGTGATGAGAATTTAAATAAAAAAATGTGTTATAATTTACATTTAACTTATTAAGTCATTACCAATCTAAGGCATCATATTTTACACTTTAAATCTAAATTTTCAGATATATCAGTCAGACATGGAAGTGTTTGCAGAAAGAAGCGATGTTTATCCCGCAACAAAAGAATAAATTCTCAAATTTAATTAATCTAGAAATTAAGGGGCAAAAAAATGAGATAGGATAGACATCACAATTTAATTAATTTGAAAATGGGAAAGGTTTTGGTCGGATACGTCTCCTTATATCCCATTTCGCTTCTACCAACCCTACTTCATACCCATCTTGTACCACATTTTGAATTGGCTATGTGGTAGGGTGGTTTGAGTCGGGTATGTAAAAAACACTAGTTGTCTGCTATATTTTCAGAAATCCTAATAAAACTAAAAAAATTCAAATAAATATAAAATGCATTAAAAAAAATTCAGATAACATTGAATTCACCAAGACACATACGACAGAGATGGTGAATGTAAGAATTAAGAGAGAGTAGAGTTTATTTTGGAATTGATCTTTCAAATTTGATATTTTAATTTATTAGTGAAAATATCTAACAAAAGAAAATGGGGTAAAGTGGTTAAGGTTAGGGTGCTAAACTCAATTGTCATATGATCAAATCTTCACAAAAAGTTTTTGTTAAAAAAAAAATACTTCAAGATTTATCAAATAAAAAATTGAGAAAATATCACAGTATAAAAGATACTGAGACTTAGATTTGTGTGTGTGTTTCATCTTAAATGATGTCTTAAATGTGCATAAAGTTGGTTGTAATTAGTGAGCTATATATTCTTGAAGGGTAAATTTCACTATCCCAACCTTTCAACTTTTATACAATATTGTCTTCATTCTTTTTTTTCCCCTCGTCTCGTGGATCTCAACCTTTCATATAATAATCTACTTTCGTCATTCCGTCAGGTTTCCGTCTATATTTTCAGTTAACCCCCACAAAATGATGATTTTACTCTTAAATTTTCAAAAAGTTGGGGATCAAACGTAAAAATTACCCTAAATATAAAAAGAAGTTAAAAATCGAAAAAGAAAAAAAAATATATAAAAATAAGTATTAATTCTTTGCAACCACACCCACGCTAGCCTCGGTTTGTTCTCCAGTTACACTTTTTCCGTGGATTCATTTACCAAAGAATTAGGAGTCCGGCGGAATTAATATTTATTTTAAAATATTTATAAGGAAAAAATATGATAGAAAAACTTATTTCTATCATATTTTTATAATTTTATTAATTATGATAGCTTGTACCCGAAATATTTTATTGCAAAAGCAAGCTAGATTTTCTTAAAAAAATAAAAAATATCATCTTATAATATACAATTACATGTTTTTAAAGTGCAAAAACAAAATTTTTTTTAATATATAACATTATTATGAACATGAGGTGATACTTAAATAAATAATTCAAGAAAATAAAATGTAAACTAAAACTTACATTAAGTTCTATAAGAAATAAAGACTAGGTATCTACGTGTTAATGAAAATATATTGTAATTATTAAATAATGCATTGTGAATATATTTTCCCTTTAACATATAGTGATAGTGATATAGTGATGATAATATATTATACTCTCTCTCTCTCTCTATATATATATATATCTATATATATGTCATACATCAATTAATTTGTTAATTCTTATTATGTCACTCATTTTTTTTTTGTTATTTTTAAGGTGGTTGATATGAATTTTTATATGTTACGATATTTATAACGTTTTTGGTAGGTAATGTCAGAATTTTTTAGAACTCGTAACTTGTAGTTTATCATTATCAATATATTACTATCACTATATATTAAAGGAAAAATATATACACACCACATATTTGATAATTATTACACCATATTTTTATTAATGCGAAGATACATAGTCTTTGTACCATATCTAATTATATTTTATAAGATGGTACTTTCATCTTTTAAGAAAATTTAAACTGCTCTTGCAATGAAATTCTTATACTAAAAAATATCATTTAATATAAGTTGTCATAATTAATAGTATTATAAAAATAAAAATATGTTAAAGATAAATATTTCTTGGATTTTTTTCTTATAAATATTTAAAAATAAATATGAATTCTTTTAGGCTTCTCTCCTATGTGAAATGAATCTATGGTGAAATGCAATTGAAGAACAATTAAAGGCTGGTGGTGTGGGGCGGCATTGGAAAGAGTTATTTTATTATTATTATTATTATTTTTATTTTTAGCATTACTTTTTTTAGAAATGGGGTTGGAAAGAGTTATATTTATTTTTAATTTTTTTCTTTTTTAATTTTCTTTTTATATCTAAGATAATTTTCACCTTTTGGCCCCCAATCTTTTGAAAATGCAAGGATAAAATCGACGTTATAAGGTTTAATAGAAAAATGGACAGAAACTTAACAGAATGAAGAAACTTTACCATTATATAAAAGGTTCTGACCCACGAGATGAAAAAAAATGAGGACAAATTTGTTTAAATGTTGAAAGGTTGAGGACTAATAGTGAAATTGATCCATTCTTGAAAGTCTTGGGAAACCAGACCAAAAATTTTCATATACCCAGGTGAAAGTATGTTAATATACACTTATAGACATGTGACAATATCACATGGTTAATTTTAAAAATATGGGATCCTTTTCAACCATCTATTTGTTACTACATGAATAAGGGAGTATATTAACTACCCACATGATATATTAAAATTTTTTAATTTACTAGAGTCCCACGAAAACACATTATAAGTTCAATTAATCCCATTCTTAAAAAAAAAAAAGGTGCAAAAATGATATGATTGGTTAAAATAAAGGTTAACGGCAATACTTGATAGAACATACAAGTATCCGGTCTTGCTCCTTTATCTACCATCGCCACGCTTATTATTGTATTAGTTAAGTCATATGTAGTGAAACAGCAAATTTTCCCTGCAAATGACATGCAAGGCCGGACTTGATGGTAGGCACAAGATGCTTGTGTTTAGGGCCCAAGAAGGTCGAGGCCCAATTACATGAATTTTTTTTTTTTTTTTTGGTTATACGCATATGAATCTAAAATGTACCATTTTAAGTCAACTTAATTACACATCTATATTCTTCAAAAGTTCTTTTTATTAATGATATATATTATTATAGAATTTCTACGCTATTTTTCAAGATTATTTTATTTCTATTTAAAATCTTTATCTCCTTAATTTTCTCCATATTTTCTAGTTATCTTCTTCTATATTTCTCATATGTCAAGAAAATGGAAAAAAAGATAATTTCAAATTTGAAGACTACTAAAAATATTAATATATTAGACAAATATTCGTTTTCAGAACTCAAACCATTCAAAGAAAAAGTAAAAAAATAAATTCTAATAGGGCTTACTATTATTTTTTGATTGATGAATTATTGAGTAATTTATTTTTTGATTGTTGTATTTTTTTTTGCTTTATTTTTAACCCATAATTTTTATTTTTCTTTAAGAAAGAAAACTGGTCACTATAGACTATAGAAGGCCTATGTTCTAAACATCGCTTGGGGCCCTGATGACTACAGGTCATAAAATAGATAATTGACTCGTAACGATTTCGATATCTTTAGGATTGAACAAAGAGTGCTATGAATAAACAGTGACCTTCAACTCTTGCATGCATGTAACAAAAAGTCTCTTATTGTATGGCGAGTCGTTCACATGTTGGACACCTCTGGACGACTAGTTGAAATGAATTTTAAAATGAAACTGATATAATTAATTATCACTATTACGATTTAAATACGATTGAGAGAATAGTGTCATTTACATTAAAATTTGAACTTCTAAGTTATTCTGACAAGTCACGAGCATTTCTTAATGTGTCGTGAATCGTATTAACTAATATTTAGAGATACACACTCTAATCAAACGCTGAAAATAGATAGTTAACTCATACGATTTCATAATCCTTATAATGATATCGATATTTTTAAGATTGAGTGAATAATGCTGCGAATAAAAAGTGACCTTTCATGTTGTGCATGCACATTAAAAAATTTCTTTTCTTATATCATGAGCCGTTCACAGGTTGGACGCCTCTAGCTGACCACTTAAAATGAATTTTAAAATGAAACTAATATAATTATTGTTGCAATGATTTTAATATGATTGAGTGAATAATGTCATTAAATTAATAGTTAAACTTCTAAATTATATTGATTAGTTATAAGAATTTCTTAATGTGTTATAAATCATATTGACTAGTATTTAGAGATAAACACTTCTAATTAAATGATAATTAAGTTATAACGATTTTGTTATCGTTATAATGATTTCGATATCTTTAGGATTGAGTGAAAATAACCGTGAATGAAAAGTGACATTTCAAGTCCTACATGCACGTCAAAAAATGTCTTTTATTATGGTGAGCCGGTCATTGGTTGGACACCACCGGACGGCCACTTGAAATAAATTTTAAAATGAAAGCGATATAATTATCGTTATAATGACTTAAATGTCATTGAGCGAATTGTGTCATTAAATTAAAATTTGAATTTCTAAGTTATATTTACAAGTCATAACTATTTCTTAATGTATTGTGAGTCGTATTAACTAGTATTTAGAGATGCATACTTCTAATCAAACACCTAAAATAGATAATTAACTCATAACGATTTCGTTATCATTATAATAATTTTGATATCTTCTGGATTGAGCAAAGACTAGTGTGAATAAAAATTGCTTTTTCAAGTCCTGTATGCACGTCAAAAAAGGTCTTTTATTATATGGTGAGTCCTTCACGGGTTGAGCGTCTCTGGACGACCTGTTAAATTGAAATTTAAAATAAAACCGATATTATTATCGCTACAACGATATGAATATGATTGAGTAAAAACTGTCATTAGATTAAAATATGAACTTCTAAGTTATTTGACTAGTCATAAGCATTTCTTAATGCCATGTGAGTCATATTTACTAGTATTTAAAGATGTATACTTCAAATCAAATACTAAAATAGATAATTAACTCATAATGATTTTGTTATTGTTATAACGCTTTAAATATCTTTAGTATTGAGCAAAGACTACCACGAATAAAATGTGAGACCTTTTCCGACATGTATGTCAGAAAATGTCTTTTATTAAATGGTAAGCCGTTCACAGGTTGGACGTCTCTGGATGACTACTTAAAATGAATTTCAAAATTAAAACAATACAATTATTGTTATAATGATTAAAATATCATAGAGCAAATTGCGTCATTAAATTAAAATTTTAAACTTCTAAGCTATACTTACAAGTCATAAGCATTTCTTAATATATTATGAGTTATATTGGTTAGTATTTAGAGATGCACATATAATGATTTCGTTATCGTTGTAACGATTTTGATACTTTAGGATTGGGCGAAGACTACCTTAAATAAAAATTAACCTTTTAAGTCCAGCATACATGTCAAAAAATGTCCTTTATTATATGGTGAACCACTCACCAGTTGAATGCCTCTAGACGACCATTTAAGATGAATTTTAAAATGAAACCGATATAATTATCGTTATAATGAACTGAATATGATTGAGTGAATAGTGTCATTAAATTAAAACTTTGAACTTTTAAGTTATTCTAACAAGTCATAGGCGTTTTTAATGTGTTGTAAGTTTTATTGACTAATATTTAAAGATAAACACCTCTTATCAAACACCAAAAACGGATAATTAACTCATAACAATTTTGTTATCGTTATAACGATTTCGATATCTTTATGATTGAACGAAAATTACAGAGAAAAAATTGACCTTTCAAGCCATGCATGCACGTCAAACAATGTCTCTTATTATATAGTGAGCTGTTCATAGGTTATACACCATTGGACGACCACTTAAAATGAATTTTAAATAAAATCGATATAATCATTGTTACAACAATTTAAATATGATTGAGTGAATAGCGTCATTAAATTAAAAATTGAACTTTTAAGTTATTCTTACAAGTCATGAGCATTTTTTAATATTTTATAAGTCGTATTGACTAGTATTTAGAGATGTACACCTCTAATAAAAAACTTAAAATTGGTAATTGTCTCATAACGATTTTTTATCATTATAACAATTTCGATATCTTTAGGATTGAGCCAAGAATGCCGTGAATAAAAAGTAACCTTTCAACTCCTCTATGCATGCCAAAAAATGTCTCCTATTATATGGTGAGCCGTTCACCGGTTGGACACCTATAGAGGACCACTTAAAATGACTTTTAAAATAAAACCGATATAATTGTCGTCATAACTATCTGAATATGATTGAGTGAATAGTGTCACTAAATTAAAGTTTGAACTTCTAAGCTATTATAACAAGTCATAGGCATTTTTTAATGTGTTGTGAGTTGTATTGACTAATATTTAAAAATGAACACCTCTTATCAAACACTGAAAATGGATAATTAACTCATAATGATTTTGTTATCGTTATAACGATTTTGATATCTTTAAGATTGAACAAAGACTACCGTGAAAAAAATAATCTTTCAAGTCATGCATACATGTCAAATAATATCTCTTATCATATAATGAGTTGTTCATAGGTTATACATCACTAGACGACCACTTAAAATAAATTTTAAAGTGAAACAGATATAATTATCGTTATAATGATTTAAATATAATTGAGTGAATAGTGTCATTAAATTAAAACTTCAGCTTCTAAGTTATTTGACAAGTCATGAGCATTTCTTTTTTTTAAACAAAAGTTTTTTTTTTTCATTAATAGCAATGGAAAGTACACCCAAGATTAAAGCCGATGGACTGGGCAAAGAAAAAGGCCACAGACACACTGGTCTAATAGGCCTTCATATGGTTGAGTCCCCCTTAGTGGGCTTCAGCCTAATGAAGCCCAAAACCAAAAGAAGACCAAAAAGGAAAACAACATACTGGAGCGAAAACATAACACAAACACGGACATAAACACAAGGAAAGAAGATGGCAGCAGCTGCAGACCGCCACTGAAAACATAGACATAGATAGTCACGAGCTTTTCTTAATACGTTGTAAGTTGTATTGAATAGTATTTACAAATGTACACTTCTAATCAAAAACTTAAAATAGATAATTCACTTATAACGGTTTCGTTATCGCTATAACGATTTTGATATATTTAGGATTGAGCGAAGACTATCGTGAATAAAAAGTAACTTTTCAGCTCATCGATGCATGTCAAAAAATGTCTCATATTATATTCTGATAAGTTTTAGGCATTTCTTAATCTGTTGTGAGTCGTATTGACTAGTGTTTAAATATACACACCTCTAATCAAACACTTTAAATGGATAATTAACTCATAACGATTTTGTTATTGTTATAACACTTTCAATATTTTTAGGACCTTTCAAGTATTGCATGCTTCTCAAAAAATGTTTTTTTATTATAAGATGAGTCGTTTATGGGTTGGACTCCTCTGGACGACCTCTTAAAATGAATTTTAAAATAAAACGATATAATTATCGTTACAACGATTTGAATTTGATTGAGTAAATAGTGTCATTAAATTAATATTTGAACTTTTAAGTTATATTGATAAGTCATAAGTATTTCTTAATGTGTTGTGAACCATATTGACTAGTATTTAGAGATGAACACTTTTAATTAAACACCTAAAATAGATAATTAACTCAAAACGATTTCGTTATTATTATAACGATTTCGATATCTTTAGGTTTGAGCGAAGATAGCCTTGAATAAAATGTGACTTTTCAAGTCCCGTATGCACGTCAAAAAATGTCTTTTATTATATGATAAGCCATTCATGGGTTAAGCACCTCTAGATGCCCATTTAAAATGAATTTTAAAATAAAACGGATATAATTATTGTTATAAGATTTGAATGTGATTGAGTGAATAATGTCATTAGATTAAAATTTGAACATCTAAGTTATTTTGACAAGTTATAAGTATTTTTTAATGTGTTGTAAGTCGTATTTACTAGTATTTAGAGATTCACACATCTAATCAAACACCTATAATGGATAATTAACTCATAACGATTTCGTTATCGTTATAACTTATAACGATTTCGATATCTTCAGGATTGAGAAAAACTGTCTTAAATAAAAAGTGACATTTCAAGTCCTGCATGTACATCAAACAATGTCTCTTATTATATGGTGAACCGTTCATAAGTTATACACATCTGAATAACCACTTAAAACAAATTTTAAAATGAAACCGACATAATTATCATTATAACGATTTGAATATCATTAAACGAATAGTGTTGTTAAATTAAAATTTCAATTTCTAAGTTATTCTAACAAGTCATGAGCATTCCTTAATATGTTGTGCGTTGTACTGACTAATATTTAGATATACACACCTACAAAGCTAGACTAGATGGTAGGCATAAGATGCTTGTGCTTAGGGCCCAAGAAGGTACGGGTCCAATTACATGAAATTTCTTCTTTTTCTTTTTTTAGCTATACATACATTGTAATATTCCACGAAAAATTTAACCCTCAATTAAGCTATGTGGCTGTTATTTTGACGATGATAGAATAATTGCCTAAATTTTATTAAAAGATTACAAAATTGTTACTCAATTGATGTCAAAGAAATATTGTGGTTCTTGATCAACATAAATCAAAGTACGATAACTTAATTACAAGACAACACAAAGTATAAAGGCCTTTTGAATAATAAACGAATGATCAAGGTTAAGCCACATCTCGTACGGAATACATAGAGCTAACCACGCCACTTGTCACAACATGATTAACGGAACTCAAAGAATCGTTAAAAATAACTAAATCCTAACTATATTATAAATAGGTAAAATGGTCCTCTAAAATCTCCAAACCTCTCCTACAATCTCTCCTTCTTTCCATGTGCATCCGTATCTTGCTTCTTGGCGAATCCTAAACCCTTCATATATGAAAAAAAGAGAAAATTCGTCCAATCATATTATGGCAAGGAAAAATGCCCTAAAAACCCACTAAACACTTTGTATTTCACTTGAAAAAACCCCACTTCTATATATAGTAAGACAATAACCTAGAGAATAACTTTAATAGAGGAATATCAAGGTTTTAAAGGTATTTTTCAAGGGATCTTCAAAAGGTGAGTAACTGGTTTTTTTATTTCTTTTCTTTTGTTCATAACGTTTTCATAAGATATGCATAGATTTTTGATGCATCGTCATTATAATTAATTTATTTCATTTGAATCACTTTTTAATGCTTTACTCGTTTTACTCTGCATTATGGTAATATGACCATACTATGTGATCTTGATCATTTTGGTTATGTGGTAAATTTTGTGGTGTTTTGGCCTTGCTACGTGATCTTAGCCATTTGGAATCTTTGAATCGTGTGCGCATCATGGGTAATGGTTTAACTAGTGATAAGACCCTCTTATGCATCTAAAAGCTTTGTACATTCAATCATTTTTTCTCTTAAATGAAAGGTAAATCAAAATATTTTGTTACTTACTGAGTACGTTGTACTTACATCTCCTTCCATGTAACAACACTGTAGGTATTGAATTAAGAAGCTTTACAGCCAAGGATGGAGAAGATCTATGTATGTGTTTGAAATTTCGGTGTATGGCTGAGGTTTCGTTGTGGATGGCCGCAATGGTTATTGTAAAGTTATAATAACATGATATCATGTATAATAGTGTTTGACTTGTATATGTAAAGTTTCGCCTTCAATTATAATTACATATTTTAAACTTTTTTACATTCTCAATATACATTCTATATCTCTCTTCATTATAAATTCTCTACATTTTAACAAATAAAGAGCATCAAACAAGCTCTAAGTTTCCTTTTTTTGTTTGTCTAATTTATTTTGTCTTATTTCTTTATTCAGTGTTATTTTCTAATTAAATAGGGGTATTTTTTTAGGTTTATTGTATTGTATTGAATATACATACTTAATTAAATAGGGCATTTAAAAAAATTCGTTTGTAAATTTATTTTCCAATATTTTTCTTATGTAGTGTTTCGCAACTTTCTAAGATTATAATTTGGATTATAATCTATGATATGACATTATTTTATTGGTTATTTTTGTAAAAAGTAAATAATTGCGGCTTGACTTTTATTTTTTGACTTTTTAAAAAAAGTGAAACTAATAAAATGATACTATGTGACAGATTATAATCTATATTATATTCTGAGAATCCAACCAAAGACTTTCAAATGGAGATTTATTTCTCAAATGCTTCCGCTCATATTAAACGCCGATAATACGAGAAAATAAGGTAATAAATTTATGAGCGTGACACATATGAATATGAAATGTGCCATTTTGAGTCAACCCAATTGCCCATCTACATTCTTCAATAGTTCTTTTTATTAATGATATATATTATTACATAATTTATACTCTATTTTTTCAAGATTATTTTATTTCTCTTTAATTAGCTTTATTATCATTTTAAAATCTTTATATCCTTAACTGTCTCTATATTTTCTAATCATCTTCTTCCACGTTTCTCATCTATCAAGAAAATAAGGAAAAAGGTAATTTCAAATTTGAAGACTTTTATAAATATTAACATGTTAGACAAACATTCGTTTTCAGAACTCAAACAATTCAAAGAAAAAGTTTAAAAAATAAATTTTAGTAGGGTTTACTATTATTTTTTGATTGACGAATTATTGCATAATTTCTTTTTGTTCAACAACTTAAATTATTATTTTGTTGATTAATATTGAATAATTACAGAATTGTTGTATTTTTTTGCTCATTTTAACCCATAATTTAAAAGAAAAAAAGGAAAATGGTCACTATAGGGGCTCATTTTCTAAACTTCACTCGGGGCTCATTGATTACAAGTCCGGCCCTGATGACATGGTCTCCAATTATAGAGACCACGTGTACACGTAATGTTATGTGGTGCATGCATAACTACACAAGTAGATGCTATATGTATAACATATATAGAACCATTGGTCACCCAAGTGCACACGTGAAGCCCATGTGACAGTCACATATACGTCAAGCGGCACCACATGTGCACGTGATTTTCAATTATGAAGATCACGTGTTCTTTTTAGACTTAAAGCAGAAAAGTAATAGAGGGTTAAAGTGATTTTTTAAGGAACGTTGGTGCTGAATAGACCATTTTTTCTATTAAAAGCATGTGGTCTCCAATTAGGAAAATATTTTTGTAACGAAGCCATTACAAATTTTTTTCTATAAAATATATTGATTTTACCATCTTACTTCACATTGTATTGTGTTATTAGAGAAAAAATAATTTTAGAATAAGATAGTAAATGTACTTAATTTTGTAAAAAATTTTCCTGCGAATAGTATAAATGGTGACCATGTGCACACATGCCACATACGTTACTGTCACACATGGACACCATATGTAAAACTATTGGGGACCCATGTTGACACGTGGAGCTTAGGTGATGGTCATGTGTGCGTCATGTGGCACCATATGTGTACATGATCTGCATAATTGGATGCCAATTGGTCTCCGTAAAAAATTCGTGAAAAAAACCCAGTAATTCAAGGCATATTTTGCTAACCAAGAAAGTTTAAGGATTAAAATGAAAATGCATCCAAAGATAGACTTTGCCCAGAGTAGGCAGGGGACAAAATTATTACGCGTACCATAAAACCTGAGACAAATTAGGGTTTACGAAAAAGGGGACAATTTAGAAGGAGCAGAAATAGACGGATTCATCACCTCCTGCTACCAAAATTTGTCTTTGTGTTGTGCTGATTTCTAAAAGGTAATTCATCTCTTCAGTTCTTCATGATTAAGCTTGGCAAGTAAATTCAGATTCATTTATATAATTGTCGGTTCCAGTGAAGGGGCTTAACCAAACTTGGAATTTGGGGCTAAACCGAACTTGGAATTTGTTTCACTTTTTCTTTCTTTATGCAATCTTCCTTGTGCAATATGATTTTCTGACAACATTGCCCCAGAATTTTTTGCTTCGGCTGTTTGTGAATTATCCTTGCCTTCAGAAGCGGCCGCCCCTCTATCGTAGTCGGTGAAATTACCACGATTATTGTACTCGCCTTTTTAGTTGGGGTGGGGGACTTCCCTTCATCTTATCCTCTTTGTGAGGATTTTCTCAGGTAATATGATCCAAAAAAGTGTTGCCACTCAGTTTCTCCCTTTTGATCGCTCTTCCGATTGGTTTCTTTGTTTCAATGTGTCTTACAAGTACGCTTTTTAAATATCCTAATCACCCTTTGCCGTACTTTAAAACCGTCCTTTATGGCTACCAGTGTGTGCCAGATTATGCTCCCGTTGATTGATTTGAATTTCATTATGATGTGTATTTGTATATTCAACTACAAGTCTTTTTCGTTTGAGTCATTATAGTCAAGTGTATTACTGAAACAACAATGCTGCAGTTGATGTTTTATGTCGATATCAGATTTATTATCCCATGTGAATGTCCGTGTCCGTTTTAGTTTGCAAACTTAAGGAAGCTGGGACCAACTGATTTAATTGAATCAAAAGTATAAATCATGTGACCTAATGTTACAAACTATTTAAGAACCGTACATCATGTTTAGAACTTTTGTTATTTCTATTCCTTCGGGAGATGAAAAACCAGCATCTTTATCTTTGAATGTGCCACTAATTTTTCTACATCTACAATGCTGTAGCTGACGTAACAAAATGAACTTCTTTAATTTGATTAAATAACCCACACTGGATTTTGACAAAGAAAAGCTAAGGAGTTCTTTCATCTTATTGTTATGCTTCTTGTTTATGTTCAGTAATTTGAACCTGGAACTTATTGTAATAAAAAAATAGCTAAGAAGTTCGTGCATCTTCTCTTTATGCTTGTTTATGTTCACTAATTTGAATCGGAACATATTGTAATCACAAATAGCTGTTATATTTTTCACTGGGGTTTAGCCACGAGATTTTCTGGCATGTGTTTCGGGGAGGATAATTTTCGTAACGCTGGCACTTGGAACAAAATGTGAAACTTTTACTTGATCATGAAATTAAAGAAGAGTGAATTCCCTTTCTAGACTTGGAGGATAAGCAAGTCTTGTTTAACATACAAATGAAATGAGCAAGACAGACTGAATTAGTTGGTGGATGACCATTTTTGTTTAAACAATGCTACACAAGAAAGTACAGTATCAGATACTCCTTTCCTCTATGCGAACATAATTTCTCAATTCTCATCATACATTTTCTGTGTTCTTTTAGAGGAAAGCATGCCTAAGGTGAAGACAAACAGAGTAAACTACCCAGAAGGTTGGGAGTTGATTGAACCTACACTGCTTGAACTACAAGCAAAGATGAGAGAAGGTTTTTGATTTTACGGATATCTTT
>CAVNYN010288368.1:0-28637 GCA_963692815.1 Nyctanthes arbor-tristis | reverse complement strand
TTCAATAGTAAGATTATTGGGCTAGCCAATGGGACGGCAGCCGGATGGGGGAACATGGGTGGCGGCGCCACCCAACTGCTGATGCCGGTGCTGTACGAGATAATCAAACGCGCCGGATCGACTCCGTTCACGGCGTGGAGGATTGCGTTTTTCATTCCCGGATGGCTTCATGTGATTATGGGGATTTTGGTGCTGACACTTGGCCAGGATTTGCCTGATGGAAATCTTGGGGCCTTGCAGAAGAAGGGTGACGTAGCAAAAGACAACTTCAGTAAGGTTAGTGAAGAACATCCCCTCATGATTCCCAAATGATAAACTAATAATTAGGAAAAATTATTTTAGTTTAGTTTAGTTAATTTCTTGTATTGTCTATTAATTAATCGAAGTTGGATTTCGACATATATATTCAGGTACTATGGTATGCCGTCACAAATTACCGAACATGGATCTTCGTCCTCCTCTACGGATATTCCATGGGAGTTGAATTGTCAACCGATAATGTGATTGCAGAATACTTTTTTGACCGGTAATAATCTTTAAATCTTCTGTCCATCTAATTACCTGAAAAATTATTTGACATACTTAATTGGTACTAATTATTGTGGATATAGGTTTGACCTGAAGCTTCATAGTGCTGGTATTATAGCAGCGACATTCGGCATGGCAAATCTCGTAGCTCGTCCATTTGGTGGATTCGCTTCGGATTATTCGGCGAAACTTTTCGGGATGAGAGGAAGGCTGTGGACCCTATGGATCCTCCAAACCCTAGGGGGAGTCTTCTGTATTCTTCTCGGCCGAGCAAATTCCCTCCCTATCGCCATCACCCACATGATCATCTTCTCCATCGGAGCCCAAGCAGCCTGTGGCGCAACCTTCGGCGTTATCCCCTTCATCTCCCGACGATCTCTTGGCATTATCTCCGGCATGACAGGCGCCGGCGGCAACTTCGGCTCCGGCTTAACCCAGTTGATTTTCTTCACTAGCTCCAAGTACTCGACGGCAACCGGATTGACCTACATGGGAATCATGATCGTCGCCTGCACCCTTCCAGTGACCTTGGTGCACTTCCCCCAATGGGGAAGCATGTTCCTCCCACCATCGAAAGATGTGGTGAAGGGAAGCGAAGAGATTACTATGGGTCGGAATGGAACGAGGAGGAGAAGAGTAAGGGAATGCATCAGAGCAGCATGAAGTTCGCGGAGAACAGCAAATCCGAACGTGGCAAGCGTGTCGCCTCCGCCCCAACCCCGCCAAATACCACTCCTATCCGTGTTTAAAACGTTGATTAATCCAACGTCAAACTATATATGGCGTTCCAATTTCTATATATATTATATATTTACAAATTATTAAGCACAACCTCTCCACTTGTTTTAATTATTTGCATTTTACATAGATCAAATTATATAAATCATATTCTTACTTTGTTCTTATTTTAATCACTAATTAGATTCAAATTAATTAACAATTCCAATTAAATATTAAATTAAAGGTAAGTAGTGAACTAATGTAGTCATTCGAACAAGTACTGCAGTTGTTAAGTTCGAACCACAAACGCCCCTCCCTTATCTTCCCCCTCCCCTCGTATAAAAAAAAAAAAGGGCCCCAAAATAAATAAATAATAAAAAGAAAGAAAAGAGCTTTAAAAAAAAAGGTAGCAAGTAACCTAAAAGAGACGTTATTCAATATGAAATCAAGATTAAATAATTCAGACAAGTAAAAATGGAAATATGGCCTATATAAATGGGCATAGGGATTGAAATATAGATGACACCCTGATCGAAAGAATGAAATGAACAAAATTGCAGTAATTATGATCATTTTCAAGTGAAAAAATCTAAGTACCAGACGTAGTGATGTTACGACATTAGACAAATTAAATTGTGTGAGATATATATAATACAAGCCGCTAATGTAATTTGAGAAATCGAGTTGCGGCGATATACTAATAATATAGCACATCATGATATTATTACAACACTAGACGTTTGCTTGAACATTCATGCCTATATTAATTATACGCCCATCCTTTAGAGGTTAGGTAATGAATTATACATACGGACAAAATTTTGTTCTCTCTTCTTCGTGGTAGTTAAATTCAATAATAAATAATTAATTATCATCAGAACAAACTTAAAAAATAAAATATAAAATTAGTGGCCTAATAATGGATAAAGACATAAAGGCTCAATCCTTACGGGATTACTCGAGTTCAAATCACATATACCCTTTCTCACGCTGCCTTTATAATAAAAATATAAAAATAAAACTTAAAATACAAAATATGAAATATTTTGGGCAACAGGTAGGAAAAATACTATGCCAACTACTTTTAACTTCTGCAAATGTAAACCATAGTATATTTCCACTTTGCTCTTCTTCTTCTTCCTTTTTTTTTTTTTTATTAAGTTGCTTTGCCGTTTTAAGTTCTTTTTAATTTTTAATTTCTCAAATACACCGAAAACCAACTTCTTTTCATTTTATTTGTATAAAAATTAAAACTTATTATCATTTGTTTTTGGCAATTAATGTACGCTGATCGAAGACCAACTTGTGGCATATTCTCTTCATATAATAAATTTTAATTTTATTTTTAATTAATTTTCTGTTTTTGTATATTGAGTTTAATTATGAGAAACAATGGTTCCTTTTTCCTTGTTTTTAGTTTTTTCAATACTAAAAGAACTTAATATGACATAAAACACAAAAATATATTTTCACATTTTGAGTTTTCTTCATAAGATACTTTTGTGCGTGGTGGGGGAGGGTAATTTACATATGATGTTTTCAATATTTCAATTTTTAGCCAATCTAGTTACTGACCTTTATTTTTTATCTCACGAGTCCCCAACTTTTAAGAAAATATCTCCCCAATTTTACAATAATGGTTTAAATCTTTGTAACCCTTACTTTGTAATTAAATCCAAAAAAAAAAGGAAATAAAGAAATAAAAACTAGTAATTTAAAATTCTAAATACTTAGCAACCATACCACCCATATATCAGTGGTGAGGTCGGTTGGTTATTAAAAATTTTAAAGTATTAGCTTTTATTTGATTTTTCCTCTTTTTATTTTTTTTGTTTAATTACAATGTACGGGTAAAAATGTCATCTTTACAAAGATTTAATAGTCAAAATGGATGGAAACTATTATTAGAGATTTGGGGAGAGGTTTTCATAAAAGTTAGGAACCATGAGACCAGAAATAAAGGTTGGAGACTAGATTGGCTAAAAGTTAAAAAGTTGGGGATGCCAAGTGTAAATCACCCTCTTTTTGTCTTAAAAACATCTTTGCAGAAATGTAAAATAAAAAAAGTTCTCAATATTTTGTAAAATTGAAAATCACTATAGAGAACACGTACGGCCTTTCTGTAGTTTTTAAAAAATAAGGAAATTTTCTTTAATGAAAACTCAAAATGATATAAATTCACATTTTCAAAAATAAGGAATTTTTTTTTTGGTTGCAAAGAAAAAAAAAGGAATTTTTCAAATAAAAAGCTCAAAATTTTGTCATTATGTTTCTAGTGTAAATAAAAAACTGAAAATAACAAAAGCAAATTTATTTTTTTCTTAGGACATTTTTTTATTACAATCATAAGAATATACTTGAAAAGAAAAATTATCTGACAATTAAATTTCTTTTAATTAGAATTCTTAGAAAATAAAGTTTCATAATTTGTTTGACTAAAAATCGCATTCCCAAGTACGAATTGCCTATACATAAAACAAAAACCTAAACTTTGGGGAATGTGGTAATGTCATCACAAGGTGGAAACCATTTTTTATGGGGAAAAAAATGTCGGTTGAACTAAAGTAACTTCGATTGAAAAATGCAATTTTTCATGAAAAATATTGGCAGTCAAACATAACTTTGAATTACTCTCAAAACACAAGGAACTAATTAAAAACAAAAAATACAAAGAGAGAATAAGTTTTAAACTGTAATTTTGTCAATTTAAACATTAAAATTACTTAAGAAAATAAAATTATTTCAAAGCAATGCAGAATATTTTCAAACCAAACAGACCATACGTTCTTTTAATTTCTAACATATAAACCAAACCAAACTATTTTTGTAGATGTTCGAAAATTTGGTTTTAAATTTTAATTCTTTACGTCTAATTTTATAGATAATAATACTAGTATTTAATTTATTGTATATAAAAATGTAATTTATTATAATTTAATTAATTAATCAAGCAATTGGTCCATGCATGTTGATCCCAACGCGTCTTCTAATGTTTACAAAAGCCAAAGCTTTAGGTCACGAAAAGCGGTAGATACATGTCCAGCCTAGCTAATTAATGGTACGTTAATTAATTACCCGCTACATATAATAATTAATTAATACAAATTAATAAATGTGAGTCGCATATACGTCACTCGCTTTCTTAAAATCTATTGCCAATGACAATTAATTAGTTAATTGTGATAATTAAAAACAAAGACTTCCTCCTTATAATTCAGTACTACCACGAGCAATTATTGTGTTACAAATTAAAGACTTCATTGTAAAAGTGTAAATTAACTGTATTTTTTCAATTAGCTAAAAACTCTTAATTAGTAATTATATTGGCTAATTAGTTATCACTAGCTTCTAGTTAACTACTTATACATTAATAAGGCTTGATCTACATTGCTATCACGACGATTTCATTAACGAAACAGACACAAGATATGTAAAAAGCTTGTTCAATTAAACATGGTTTTGCGTCAAATTTGGCGGAGTTGGGGCGGAGGCAATACGCCGGCCACGTTCGGATTTGCTGTTTTCGGCGAATTTCATGCAATTTTGATGCATTCCCTTACTCTTTTCCTCCTCGTTCCATTCGGAGCCATAGTAATACTCTTCACTTCCCTTCATGGCATCTTTCGACGGTGGAAGGAACACGCTTCCCCAGTGAGGGAAATGTACCAACGTCACCGGAAGAGTACACGCGACGATCATGATTCCTATGTAGGTTAAGCCAGTTGCAGTCGAGTACTTCAAGCTCGTGAAGAAAATGAGTTGAGTTAAGCCGGAGCCAAAGTTGCCTCCGGCCCCGGTCAGGCCGGAGATAATGCCAAGTGATCTTCGGGATACAAAAGGGATGATTCCGAAAGTGGCTCCGCAGGATGCTTGTGAAACTTATTCTTTGCCTGAATATACATTCCATAGTACCTGAATATAGCAAACTTCAAATTATTCACGATGAAACAATTTGAGAGAAAGTGCTGGTAAGAGATGTTTTTCGTACCTTTCTAAATCTGTCTTTTGCAACATCACCCTTCTTTTGCAGGGCACCAAGATTTCCATCAGGCAAATCTTGGCCAAGAGTCAATACCAAAATCCCCATAACCACATGAAGACATCCAGGAATGAAGAAAGCGATCCTCCAAGCCATGAACGGAGTTGCTCCCGCCCGGCGGATTATCTCGTAAAGCAATGGCATCAAAAGTTGGGTGGCGCCACCACCCATGTTGCCCCATCCGGCCGCCGTTCCATTGGCAAGCCCTATAATCTTAGTATTGAACATCGAGCTCATCCAGTACTGGCAGGAAACGAAGGTCGCCACAGAGAACCCAATCATGAACCTCACAGCAATGTATCTGCCGGCGTTGGACACGAACGACATGCAGAAGACTGGTGGAGCCGAGAGCATAATCACAAACGCGCAACCGTATCGCGGCCCAAGAAGATCACAAACTGCTCCCATCACAAGCCTAGAAAATATACTTCCTGAAACAGAGGCCACCCCTGCATTTCCAATATCTCCCTTCTTGAGATTCAGATTGTCCTGGATAATCGGAACAAGCTGCGCTGCCGCAAAAGTGGAGACGAAAGAGGTGAAAAACGAAATCCAAGAATGATGGAACGTTCTCATGTGAGGATTGGCAAAGGAAAACAGCTTGAATTTCTTTGCCTTGTGCTCTGAATCCACCGGCAGGTCGAATTTAGCAGTCGGATCAGTCGGGACGATGGGAGAAGGGACGGAAAAGGCAAGGACGGATTCTCGGCCGGTGACTCCATGCATGGAACTCCCCGGAGATCCTTCAATGTTGGCCTGATAATTAATTTTTTCATTCTTGGAATAAAGGAAGATCTGAAGAGAAATTATAATGTACGTAGAATTTGAAAGTTTTGTGAATATTCTTGGGTGGGGAAGGTTTACTTGTGGTGGTGTTCATATATAGTATCAAGGCGTTGACATTATATGATTCTTTAATCCATAAACAAGCTACTTAGAGTTTCCCAACAGCTGCATTATTGCATTTGGACAATTGTTTAATGATAAAAAATTCGTTTCGCCGTATCTAACTATGAATGAATAGGGTTAGTCTCATCGTATAACCCAAAGAATTCTGTTCAAAATGACTCTCAACCTTTTTTTCATCAAATATTGTCCACAGTTTCTTACAAGTAGTAGCATTTTCCAAAAAGTATAACTATAGTCTGATGAAGTGGGCGCCTGCAGAGCTCTGATCCTTTGTGGATCACCGCCCAATCACCACCGTCGTCGGAGGCAGCACCAACAAAAGCTGGCATGGACAGTCGGCAAAGGAGAGACAAAAGGAAAGTTTTATTCCCGTTTAACGTTTTCTTGTAATGTTTTTATTATTCATCCTTGAATTCTTTGTGTTATTAATTGTTAGGATTAAACCCCAATATGTCTCTCAAGAGGTTGGCATATTTTTTTGGGAGTATAATTTGGGGATCATAGAGGTAGAGATCCGGATGGTTGAATGCGGACATTTTTTTATCATAAGACAAGTCCCATTAATCTTACTCAAGTCTAGCTAGTAAAAAATATGATTGATCTTTTATAAACTTTCTAGCATTTCCCAAGTGTCATAAAATTAATTACTTGGCCCTTTATATGGTTTTATTAATTATATGTGCAACAGCTGTGCCCCGCGAAGGGCCATGTAAATCACCAGAAAATTAATTGTTATTGTTATTAGTATATCCTTGAATCAGAATCTTACTATATTCAGACGACCTTAATGGATACTTCTAGCTAGGATCATATGAATATTCACTACTTATAAAACAACTCATGGCCATATTATTAATTGTTTATTGACTTCTTTGGAAGTAACAAACGAATACATTAATAATTAATTAATTTAAAAAACCAACAGGAAATATCATGGAAATATTTGCCTGATTAAATAATTGAAAATTAGCAGTTTAGTTCTTAAAAGTTGTTACTTTTTTGTATTAAGGTTCTTTTTTCGGGGGGGCGGGGGGCCGGGGGTGCGTAGTTTAGTGTTGAGGTCTCTAAACATGATAATCTTTAGCGAACGTAGTCCTTTAAATAGAAAATAACCTCTTGACTTATCATTAATTAATTCCTTTCGGAAAAGCCAAAATTCATATAGGGCAAATTTGTCGCTTCTTCCAAATCAGAAAAACTATGGTCTTAGACGTCTCAAATATGCTCATTTAATCTTTATGTGTACATTTAAAAGCCCATATATAGGCGATCGAAGCAAAGAAGACAAGTATAACTGAAAAATCCACTTACCTGCCCCCATTGTTGTATATTATTTTTGATGGCATCATCTATTTTGGTTACAAGATGGAATACTTTTTTATTATAAGTATTTTGTTGGCGGTATCTATTTGGTTGTAATTGATTAATGTAATCTTAGAACTTGAAAAAGGCGTCTAGCTAGAATCCTCTTTGAGTAAATTATTATTGATTGTTTCTTGTAAAATTTTTTGGTTGATTTTGTTGTTTTTTAAAGAGATTGTTAATGGAATTTGTTCTTGCTCTTGTGAAATTTTCGGCTAAAATTTGAGTAGTTCAACTCGATTGAGTAAAATTTGCATTCCATTTGATTGTCCAACTTGCTCCTGGAAAAAGAAGTGTCAATCAAATGGGATGCAAGTTGGACTGTCGGAGTACAAGTTGTAAAGTAGTCGACGACTTGATCATATATTTTTATGAGTATTTGGCTCGATTTGATCATCAAGATCATGCTAAAATATCAAACTATATAAATTTACAACTCCATTTGAGCCTATAAATATCTGTATAATGATTTTAATTTAATGTGCAATTATATGTTAAGTTTAAATTGATATGATCAAATAATTGACAGATTTTATCACGTAATATTCATCATCCCGTGTCCATTCTGTCGTGCAAGACATGCTCTTGAATCTTATGAATGTTCAATCCTAATCTCCAACTCATAACTTACACCAAGTTGGCTTTTGTTAATTGATTGTGGAATCACAGCAAGAATATTATTATATTTTTCATTTCATATATAAATTAGAATTTCCTAAGTGAGACGAGTTGACTTTTTTTGAATTATTGTAGCTTAATTAGTTATATTATAAAACATTAAAATGGAACAATAATTAGGTCACACTGCGTGTTAAATATCCCAAGTTCTTGGAGATTATAAGGGAAATGTTGGTCCAGTAATAGGCCAACACAATCCATTGTTGACTTAAACAAGTTTTAACTTAAACATTTTAATTTATATTTTTCACTATTTATTTATTCTTTTTGTTATGATTTTTTACTCAACGCACTGAAGAGATATATTCCAAAATAAACATTTTAATATGTGAAGAATTTGAATCAAACCACTAATCTCACTCTCACTGTATCTCTTCTTTCTACGACAATAATTATAGTTGCTCTTCCTAAATCTTTGGAGTTGATCACTTAATAATTTGATAGGCCATAAGAAAGAGTGAGCTAGCCAGTCATCGTTTACTTCCGAATTAAACTAATAAATTAGGTCGCTTTCTAAATAAAAATCAATACACTGTTGAGTGTACTTGAAACAAAAGTGCTCAATAAACCCAATCCTGAAGATGCACACAGGCTGATTTGTAGATGACATTCTGTTGAATAAACTGCCAAGGGTAGGAATTCAGTACGTAAATCTCCTCCAGACAATAAACCATGAATCAATCAGAACTTCAGACAAGAAACAAGTTCTTGATCAAAGCTCGGGTTCAGGGGGAAAAAGGAGAGAGAGAACTGAGGTCTAGCTCTGAATGGAAAATAATGGACGGAGAAACACAAGTCTTGGTACCCCTTTCTTGAATATGGGCAGTGCTAGCGAAAACAAAATATGAGTATGTTTGAAAAGCTAACTATATAAGTCATCTTCATCGGCCCCTCCAGAAGCAGTAGCAAAAGGGTCAAGATCCAGAAGTTTTGGCTTCCGACTCTGCAAATCGAAATTCAGTTCCAAATCCACGGGACTGCTGCAGGGTTTGTGCAAATGCTTGGTATTTTCGTATGTCAGCATCACTAACACTTCTACGGGCAAACTTCATGGACTCCTCGAAATGTGCAGGCTTGATCTCAGACACTTCTTCATCAATGTCCTCATCCATGGAATCAGGATTATCCCTTCTCTTTCTCTCCCTCTCAATATCCTGAAACAGGTACAAACGTTAACAATGATCTCAAGCACCCACGAGAAAAAGTTCAATGGTCATTATATGTTAACTAAAGTCATCCAAGAAAATGAAAAATCGACAAATGTCGGGAATAATGAAAAGGGAAGTTGCCAAGTTGGTAAACATGCAAGGCCTTATGCGGCCCCAACCAAAGCAAAATCTATTACACTTGGAGGCATAGCTTCATAGGTCAAACCTTCAGTTCAGAACCAGATAAAAAATATTCATTCAAAAGTTTTACAACAGTTCAAGCTCCGTGAAATATAATACCTTCAACACAAAAGTTGGAAATTCTCCCTAGATAGGGTCAATTGAAGGGGAAGAGGAAACAAAATAACGTTTTGATTCAATGGTAAATGAAATCCAGCAATAAAAGGTGAGAGAAAGCACAATTTGAATCACAGAGGATAAAGTGGATAAAAAGAAAATGGCATTAATTAGTACAGAAAGTACTCTGACAAAAAGCATTGTTCTGAAAGTGTGGCTTATGGGTCAATATCTTCAGAAACATCACGTTAACATAAGTACCAAAGACATTCAAAGAAATGTACAGAGAAAAGTAAATTGAAGTAGGAGAGATGCATACCTTCTCAATATTCTCTCTTATAGCATACTTGCAAGCCCGTTGGCATATCTCTGTGATATCAGCCCCACTAAATCCTTGGGTATATTTGGCGAGAGCTCTCAAATCAACATCCTTGGAAAGGGGTGATTTTCGGAGGCAAGCCTTGAAAATTTGAAAACGCGATTCTTCATCAGGCAGGGGGATATAAATTAACTGATCAAGACGACCCGGACGCAGAAGTGCCGGGTCAATTATGTCAGGTCGATTAGTAGCCCCAATTATGAAAACGGTTTTTTTCGCATTCATGCCATCCATTTCTGTCAGAAGTTGGTTGAGAACCCGATCAGCAGCCCCACCGGCATCTCCAACACTACTTCCCCTCTGTGACAACAAAAAAACAATTGCCTGTAAGCTATCATTGCATTTGATGTACAGATTATCTTTTTTGAAGAATTCCTGTTAATAATTTCTCTTATTACACCAACCAAACTACGAGACATTTTGCCATAAGATCTGGTACAGTTCTTTATCTTATCCATTTTTGGCCTTCACGTGTGCTCAAATTAACTTTAAGTATCCACACATGTAGACGCATGCATATATATCTCAGCTAGAACCAAAATAATAATAAGCTTAAAACAAACCTGAGTGGCAATGGAGTCAAGTTCATCAAAAAAGAGGACGCATGGTGCAGATTGTCTAGCTTTATCAAAAATTTCACGAACATTGGCTTCACTCTCTCCAAACCACATTGTAAGCAGTTCAGGTCCTTTAACACTAATGAAATTGGCTTGGCACTCATTGGCAATTGCCTTGGCCAGCAAAGTTTTCCCACATCCAGGAGGGCCATAGAAGAGAACACCTTTTGAGGGTGACATACCAAACTTCTCAAACTTCTCTGGATGTTCCACAGGATATTGAACGGTCTACAAATAGTAAGTTAAAAATGATCAAAACCTAGAGATACATTCCAGAGTAAGGAGAATAGAAAAGCTTCAAACCAAATACAGCTTCTTCAATTACCTCCTGAAGCTCGCGCTTCACATTTTCAAGGCCTCCAATGTCTCCCCAACTGACATTAGGCACCTCAACGACCTGCTTGTCATCAATGCAATACACATCAAAAACCATAAAGAAGCAAAAACAGCATAACAGTGTATCAAACAAGTAACAATATAACATTTTAAATCCACTTACAGTCTCCCGCAAAGCCGATGGGTTGCTTGTTCCTAGAGCAGTCTGGAAGTGCTCATTGGTAACAGCCATGGAATTAAGTATCTCAGCATCAATAGTGTCATCTTCCAAATCAATGACATCCATTTTCTCCCTAATGCACTGTAGCGCAGCTTCAGTGCACAGAGCAGCAAGGTCGGCGCCTACATAGCCATGGGTATCTTTTGCTATTCTTTCCAAATCAACCTACACCATCACAATATTATTATTATTCCATAGTGGCATATTTAATTCTTAGGACGGCAGGAATATTGAATCAAAACCAAGATGTGATTTACCTCATCAGAAAGCTTCATGTTCTTTGTATGAATACGAAGAACTTCCAACCTTCCAACTTCATCAGGAACACCAATGTCTATTTCCCTGTCAAAACGACCAAACCTTCTAAGAGCAGGGTCAATGCTATTGGGACGATTTGTTGCCCCCATAACAATAACATGTGCTCGAGATTTCAGTCCATCCATGAGAGTCAAGAGTTGAGAAACAATCCGTCTTTCAACTTCACCATGTGTTTTCTCTCGCTTGGGTGCAATAGAATCAATCTCATCAATAAATATAATAGATGGTGCATTCTTCTCCGCCTCCTCAAATGCCTTCCTCAGATTGCTTTCACTCTCTCCAGCCAATTTGGACATAATCTCTGGACCATTTATCAAAAAGAAAAATGCCCCTGTTTCATTAGCAACCGCCCTTGCTATTAAGGTCTTTCCAGAACCTGGAGGACCATAGAGTAAAATTCCTTTTGGGGGTTTCACACCAATAGATTTGAAAAGTTGTGGATGCCTCAGAGGCAACTCAACCAATTCACGAATCTGAGCCATCTGTTTTCTGACACCACCTACATCATCATACCCGACCTCATCTAGCCTATCCTCATCTTCCCTTCTTACAGGCTCTCCCTCGCAGAAGATCTCTGTGTCCGGAGCAACAACGCAATATTCCCCGGGATCAGTCTCAATGACCTTAAATTCCACACTTCTCATGCCTCCTCTGACAAGAAAATGATCTCCTTTCCTCACAGGGCGATATGCCTCCAAAAAGTAAGCTGCAACCCAAATTTTAGCAGTTGAATAAGATTAAAGTGAGAAAAATATAGTTACATCAATTGAGATTGAGAAGAAAGCAAAATGGACTACTGAAACAGGATTTACATTTAGAAAGGGGGGAGAACAACACTTATGTTACTGTTCATAACACCAAAGGTTAAGCTTATTATCAAGAACGAAACATCAATAAATAAATAAGGTTCACAGAAGGAAAAAATTCTTTAAACAAAGACTGCAATATATAAGCTGAATAGCAGATAACAAATGAGTTTCGGAAGTCTCAAGAGTCATCTCCCATTTCATCTAGTCTAAATGCCCCAGACATGCCAAGCTGAAACATTGGGATATATTTTTTAAAATCAACTTCCAACCATATAATAGGAAATACGAACAATTAGTCCTGCAAAGATTTGATCCTAATACATCCAGCTACCAACAATAGTTGTGATCAAAGATAATCTATGTGATGATGGGGTGGAGAGAGCGATCTTTAGTTTAAAATAATTGATTGTTGATTCTCCATGAAGGACCACTCTGGATAATACTTAAGCCAGTTGGTAGAATGAACATTAGTTGCCGTCTAGTTAAATCACTTGGAGAACCAGCACTAATGCATGTACCAGAGAACCAAGGCAACCCACTTATGGATTTGTCTTCCAAAACAATTTTTGATGTTATGGTAGCAACAGCTTAATCTAAAGTTCAGGGGCTAAAATTTTCTAACATTTTTCTAATGTAATAGGTTACTGAAGAAAAACTGTAACAATCCACTAGTGTGATTCACCACAAAAATGGTAGAACATAATTATTTACGCAAAAGGTTATTAAACAGTGTTTGTAACGGAAGATTGTTCTTATCAAAGGTTTTTCAGAAAAGCTACCCGTCTCAATTGCAGAACAAATATGGTAAATAGAAATGCATCATTCAAGATTCACTGTTGCGTTTAGTAAAGAAGCAAGCAAATGACAAACCAAATTATTATTGTTTAAAGACTTACGCTTGAGGTATGCATCAAATAGATCCCCTGTGAGACCTTCTATTGTATCATCCAAAGGTAGGATGTGAACACGCTTTCCATATTTCACATCAGGACACTGATGCACAGATACCACATCCCCAAGACGAACCTTCAGATTTGTTCTGACGACCTTGTTCATCTAATCTTAGGCTCCTCACAGGTTTCATCAGCAAGGGCAATGCAAACTGTATCTTTCCTTTTCTTCCCCTGGAAAATATATAAAACCAAAAAATATGAATCAGACACCATGAAAAGCCGTCTACAGCAATTGGATCAGTAAAGCCAAGCATATCATGTATCTGTAAGTCATATGTTGTATTGCCACACTCCACACTAACATCATCCATATTAATATATGATCATGTGAATTTAACTTGTAATTACTGCATTCTACAGCATGGCCCAAGTGCAAGGAGGGTGATAGGCATCCAAAATATGCTTACAAAAAGTATTCTGGGTCTACATGATTTGCTAACTAAAAACTAAGATACTAATGCCATAACATAATCCAAAGCAAAATCCGTATGTTAATCCTCAAACCAATTACATTTGGTCATGTAACAACTAAAACCAAGAAACCAAACAAAGAAAAGGGCACTGGTAGTATATCCAACTCCAAATTCAGTGCTTACACAATCCGTGCAAGCAACACAAATTGGGTCTTCAATCTGGTGGATAACATTTCTGCTTTTATAAAACACACGCGACAGACAAAGCATTTCGTAGTGGATGATCTCTCAACAAAAATGATAATCACAAGAACCGTCATGCGCCTTGTTTATGTAATGTGTATCATAGAACTAGTACTTCATCACTCCTCCCTCACAGTTCCTGCATTCTCTTTATTTCTTTCCTCCGTTAACGTTTTCCATACAAAGCTAAAAGCTCTTTTCTACAGGTGAAAACTAATATTGCATTTTCAACATTCTACAGTTTAGTCATTAGATTTATTTAATCCTATTATTACGGTAATTAAGCATTACTACATCAATGCACGAGGAGAATAAAATTTTTATTCTGCATTCTGCAACTGCTCTGTGTTTTCTCAAACAAGTTATTCTGGCAAAAAAAAGAGTACAGTAGTCAAAAACAAATTTTCTCAGAAACCCTAACATAACCTCGTTACAAAATAAAAGAATAAAAGCTACAGACTTTAATGGTGCAAATGAAAAGAAAAATTTATGACCTTTATTAAGACGGTATCGCCGCGAAAAAGCTGGAGTTTTTCCATGGTGGCGGGGTGGAGAGAGACAACGGAATTATCATCGTTAACCGCATCCTCAACTACCAGCCGATTCGGCGCCTTCTTCCTCTCAAGTATCGCAGTCGAATAGTCCTTTTTCCCTTTCCTGTCAAAGAAAAATTGCAGAGAAGATCGTTAAATTCCAGCTATACCTGCGAAAAAAATCGCGATTAAGACGAGTACGAGTTAAGCGAGTAAGAGACTTACGAGTCGGAGGAGTCGGAGGACTCCGCATGGTTACTCATCTCGATCTGAGGAACAGCAATTGAAGATAACAGATTATTTTCAAACAGTAGCAGTTGCGGAATGCCGAGCAACTGTTTCCAACCACAGCTTTTTATGTCTACTCGCTCTTCGGCTCAAACTAGCAGTAGGATTGCGGTAACTTCTTTTTACCACATCGTTGGTTTGATTGGACCTTTTTTTTTTTTTTTTTAGGGGAATTGGACATAACTGTCTTTAGAGGAAATAAAAAGAAAAGCACTAACAAAAAATTATTGATTCAACGAGCTAGCGGTGGACTAATAACAAAACCGTGTTTAGCTGGACAAATTATTGCAGTAACTTCTTTTTACCACATCGTCTGTTTGATTGGACGTCTTTTTATTTTTTTTTAACGGAGAATTGGACATAATTGTCTTTAGAAGAAATAAAAAGGAAAGCACTAACAAAAAATTATTGGTTCAACGAGTTGGCGATAGACTAATAATAAAACCGTGTTTAGCTGGTAAATATACGTCCAATTTTCCTCTTATTTTCTAATTGACGGTCTAACAATATTCACTTGAATTTTAGATTATTTGAAGATTGATTGCTAAAATTTTCTTTGATTCAGCAGAGTCAGTTCCTTCATAACTTTGTTCTCCTCCTTTGAAAGTCCCAATCGGCATATGACAATTAATCGCACTCCCTCCACCTTTCCTTTTCTAGTTACCATGGACTAGTCATCCATGATCTGTAGAGGAAGCGGACAAGAGGAGGCACTGGACGGCGCATTTTACTTTCGTAAGATGTGAGATTTTGCCATTTTCTAATCTTCATTGATTTGGAATTTGGATTATTGGATATTAAGGTAGAAGAGAATCTCTCTTTTCTAATTGATTCTACATCGCTTCAGTTAATTTACTTAATTTTTCCTTTTTTTATTTTTATTTGGTATATTTATTTTATTTATTATTTATTTTTGTGTCTAATTAATGATTTTATGTGTTTGGAAGGGTTGTAGATTGAGTTCTTATATATAATATTTTATTTTCTTGTGTCTAGGGTTTGTTTGTAAATTTTAATTGAAGTTGGAAAGTTACTCTCTCTCTCTCTCTCTGTTAGAGACTTCAAAGGTGGAATCAATATTTTGCTTAAAATTGAATTATACTTGTTTCAGAACAAATAAAATTTTAATGCTCATTTTTGTGATTTCTTGTGAACGGGGATTGTTTTTGGAACATTGTACGTGGGTATTTATTTGGTTACAATATGGTAACTTTTTCATGTTGAATCAAATTCATTTTGAATCATATTGCCTTTGGTTAGTTAATAGCTTAAGAGGAGAGCTGTGTTTTTTTCGTAATGGACCTCTTCTTCGAGAGCATATTATCACTTTTATCCGAGCTCGACTGTGGCTCTTACGTCCATATTCTGCGTGAAGGGAATATGGTTGCCCACATGGTCGTTTCAAGTGCTTTGTTTTCTTCTTTTTTGTGGCTCATGGACTCGTTGTATCCCATTTTTGTTCAGATCGGCAATCGGTTGAGAATTTATGTAGTGGAATGAAGTTGTTTACTTTCAATATATATATATATATATATGGTACCTTTTCCGAATATATGTTGCATTTTTGTTCCGTGACAATTCTATTGTTTGGTACAACACATTTTGATGCTTTAATATGTTGCACTTGATCTTAATTTTATCTTGGTTACCATAGGTATTTCTAGTACCATTCGTTTGTTTCTTTTAGCTTTAGCGGACATTCCAGTTTTAAAAGCAACCAATAAAAAAATAACGTAATTATCTTCTTATTAATGGATGTCGTTGTTGAATTCACGAACTTGCATATGTTTACATCATCCACTAGTTATGGCACCAACGCATAGTGTTCCTATACTATCTCGGTCACCAATGTTAAAAGCAGATAAGTTAGTAAAAGAGGTAAAAAGACCGATCTCAAAGCACAATGTTAAATTTATTAGTAATTACTCAATATCAATTAAATTTTCAAAAAAATCAAAACTACTTTCACGTATCGACACTGTCTTTAACTACTATTAATGGTCACCAATGATCACAGTCTATGGGGTTTATTTCGTTAGACACTTGCCACATATTTGATCAAGCTCTTTAGTCAGAGTTTGATCAAGTTTTGTAGCAGGCCTGCTAATAGTAGTTGATGAAATATTTGTTATTAAGAAAATAAACTCAAATTAGTTGCGGAGCCAACTAGTGGCATGTGGGTCCGGGATCATAGAGGCCTTTGATTCTTTTTTTAGCCTCTTTATCTGTAGTTTTGATTACCTATTTCATGTGGGTAGATTAAAGTCTATCTCCTCTTTCATAGCATGCCATGTACCCACTTTCAAATCATAACATGCCATGTAAGAGGGGGTAGACTTTAATCTACTCACACGAGGTAGGTGATCAAAACTACCTTTATCTGTGTCCTTGAATGTAGTATGCAAATTAAGAGATCAAAGAAGATATTGGAGACATAGAATAATTATTTCATTTGTTTTGTTGTTGGTCAAAGGTACTAATATTTATCAATTAGCTCATTTTCTTTCTGTTCTGAATAAAATTCAATTCTCTGACTTGAATGGTATATCTTTAATCTTGTAACTTGAAAAGTTAAATGTGTCCAATTTATTCTCTCATGTAAAGTTGTTATGGGTTTAAAATTTTAAATCATATTCGAATTCACATAAAAAATTTGCAAAGCTGTCTTTTCCTTTTCCTAAGGTTATTGTATTTTATGAAGTTTTGTGAATATAATAATCGTTTCATTACATGTAAAAAAAATATCATTATTCTATATTCTTATAAGTCTTGTTTTGCGAAAGAAAAAGAAATAAAATAAATCACATATTACTAATTAAATAGTTCTTTGTTAGTGACGCTTACTAAAATTTCTTTACGACTCTGAAACTGGCTCAAATTCAAAAGTTAAATTTGGTCAAAAAATAAAAAATAAAAGTTAAAAGGACATTTGCTTTGTCGTGCTTAACACAACAACAAACCCATTAATTTCATAAATATGGAAAAAGAAAAAAAGAAAAAATTCAGGATTCTTTTTAAAGTTTTGGAATCTTTATTTTTGTGGGGACCGGGGAAAAGGGGCGTATTCGAATGTGTCTTCACACTAGGATGTCGAATACGACATTACACATTAGGGTACATACAAAACTATATAATATGCCAAAATTAATTTAACTCATATAAAAACAAAAGCTAAATAAGGAAAAGAAAAATAAGAAAAATCAGATCCCCGTTGACCACAGTTTGGTCATTTCATGCTGCGTTGGCAATTCGCACCCATGCAATAACTCCAAAATGAAAAGCTGATTTTCAATCTTTAAAAACAAGTTGTTGTACGAAGAAAAAGTTTATTTATCTCCAATATTTGAAAATAGAATCAAGCTATTTAAATATATATAGGTGGATAAAAGAGATTTAAATTAATCCAATACCCCTACACAATGTAAGGGGTTCAAAGTCAATTTAAGGGTAATAAAGTAATTAAAATATTTTTTATCATAACCTTTGTTCACCTATGTGTGTGCACTTAGATTAGTTCATGAGAGATCTCCAATTTTAGTATTTATGGCCAACAACTAGTACATCGATTACAAAACTAGTTCAAGTTTTAATTAGAATCAGATTTTGTTTTACAACTTAAACTGGAAACAAATTTTAGTACTCTAAAATATCTACTTCATCCTCTGTAACAAAATTAAGAATTGACGTGTAGGTTTAAGGAACTCAATCTATTGTTAGATTGAAATCTTTGAACACACATGTATATTTTCTATTAGTTTCGGTACTCTTTAAGTACCAGAAAAATTTTCCTTAAGCTGGAGTATGCAAGTTTCATTTGGGGAGATCGGAATAACATGATTATTACTTGAAAAATATATGTACTTGTCCATAGTAACCAATTATGCATACTTTCAAAATTTGAGATGAATTTTTGTTACTCAAACAATAAGGTGAGGACTGGTATTGCAAAAGTTTGAGAGAAAGAAAATAAAAGACACTAATCATCTTCCATGTAGCTTTTTTTTATGGATCTAATCATATTAGCTTAACTTCACAAATACTCTTGGTTCCGACAAAAAGCTAAAAAGGAAAAACGTTTATGCTGTAATTCCAAGAATTCTTGATGGCTTTTAATATTTAGGGCTTGTTTGAAGCTATTTAAATTTTCAATTTATAAAGTGAATTTATAAAGAGTTGAAATGAGTGGTGGAGATTTAATTGAAGTTTAAAATGTATGGTGATTGTTGAGTAGTTGTTAAATCAACAGTCAAATCATAGTAGGTGAATTTATAAAGAGAAAATTTAAAGAGGATCAAATAAGGCCTTAACTTTTAATTTGAAATTTTTAAAATTTAAATTGGACGTCTTCGCAATGATTTCTCGTATTGTTTAAGGTATGTTTTGTCAAAGTTCATTTTTTCTTTTTTTCAACTTAAAGTTTGGACATTTGAAACTTTCAGTTGAAAAATTAAAATTTGTTTTGAAATTGTAGTTTTTTTTAAATTCATTAAAAACACCATAGGAGAGATGATATTAGGATCACAATTTTCACTGTTGATTCAACATGTATTATTTGATTAAAAACGAGTAAGAAATCTCTATTTCGATTTTATAAGAGGTAAACAGAAGAATCACAATTCTCTCATTAAAACCCTTGAAATGAAAAATAAAATCAAGATAGCTAATAAGAATAGAATACAGTCCTTTGACAAATTTATGGAAATCCGTGACTTTTTTTTTAAAAAATACAATAAATATTAAAATTTATGATATATGTAGTATATATATTTTTGAAAGGATGGCGATTTATATCTTTATTAAAAATAACTTTATGTTAATATTGTAAATTTATTGAATATTTGAAAAGTTCTTTATAACTTGAGACAAAAAAAAAAAAAAAAAAACTTCTAATTCAAATCATAAAAGAATATATATCAGACATTTTAACTTACGTTTTCCAAGCATGTACATATTAGTTCTCTGTACCTTGTTAATGTTATATTATTATATTAAATACATTCAAACTACAATCATACGGACAACAACGTTAGTTAAAATTAATTCATGACATTTTTTTCTCTGTCTTGTCACATCCTCAAATTATTTTTCCATAAATCTTCATACAAAGACAAAAAATATATATAGATAAATAAAGAAGCACAAGGCAAAGTGCCGGAAAAAGGGGCTAGATAAGTCTTGAATTCATGTCCTGACTTCTGATGATTCCACATTCCACACACAAAATCAATTCATTCTCAGCTCTTTACCTTTTCTTGCTCTCAGACAGTCAGGTTCTCACTTCTTTGGAAAACCCAAGTCCCAGATCCAGGTTAGTTCTCTCTTTTTCTCTGGATTCGGCATCTTTCTTCAGCTATTTGATTTCATTTTCTCACTATCTCTATAAACTTGATTCCCTTTCCGAACCTTCTTTAATACTTTTTGGTGTGTTCTTGAAACGATTAAGCCTTAGTGAATGTGCATTGTTCTATGTGATTTTGAGGATTTTGTGTAACTTAGGCAAAAGAAATATGTTGGGTCTTGGGTTTTTGGGGGGAGGGGGTGAAGTTATGAAGTTGGCAAAACTAGAAAATTAATATAAGGAGGGGTGAGTTTGATTGGAGTGATCCATTTAAAACAAGAAGAACACGTGCTTCACGTTTTCTGAAATATTTGATTGAGTTCAAACGCGTTTAAGTTGAGGTTTATATGGAATACAATTTCTTGTTATTGGGATTTTTAAGCTAGATTGGAAATTTGCACTTCTAGCTGGGAATTTGAGGCTACAGTTTAGGGCATTATCATCATCATCTGAATAATTTTACTTCTTATCAAATTTATGGTTATATCAAAGGATGCTGATATTTGAATATAAGACTTGTCAATTTTTACTTTTGAACACTTAAATTGTCTTCCTGATAATTAATTGACCAACTGTAACGTTCTCTGCTGCAGATTCCTCTAGCTGGTTTGAATCAATTTCGTATGACAGTGCTGAGAAGGTTTTCCAAGAAGCAAGCTTGTTTTTTTTTTTAAATTATAGTGACATCTGAAAATGTGTTAAATGTTAATTGGTTGCTGCGAAGAAGTGTACAAAATTATTGGATTGAATAGATGGAAGAAATACAATCTCAGTCAGATCATTATAGATCCTCATCATCTTCTGCAAGCAGCCCAGCAAGTCGGGTGCCTTCAAGCAATTTCTTCTACTTAAGAAAGCCAGGTGCGCTTAGGCAGCCCATTTCATTTGAGGATTCACCAGACTGGGATGACACTGATATTGAGGTTAAGGTGGAGGAAGGAGGAGGCGATTCCATTAATGCTGCAACTACTCCAGCATCACCTTCTCTCTCCAAAATCAACAGTGGATCACTGCCTTCCCCGCCCTTGCCCGAGGGTGCTGTTGTTGCAAGAAAGATTGCAGGTGCTTCACTGGCATGGAAGGATTTGACCGTTACTATAAAGGGAAAAAGGAAATATTCGGACAAGGTTGTCAAGAGTTCCAATGGTTATGCATTGCCAGGAACAATGACAGTGATAATGGGCCCTGCCAAGTCGGGGAAATCAACTCTTCTGAGGGCCCTTGCAGGTTCACTCTTTTCAGTCCTATATTAAGACAATGGAAGGACTCAACTTTAAGTAAAGTAATATGTCTGTTTTGCTGAACCCATCTGACACTTTTTTCTGGTTTCAAATTTAGGTAGGTTGCCTCATTCTGCAAGATTATATGGCGAGGTATATATCAATGGAGCAAGATTGCGTTTGTCATATGGATCATATGTAAGTCCCTTTACTTGCCATTTGCCTTTCAACTATTTTTTACATTACTTTTCCCAACAAAAATTTTTAATTTCTTGAAGTTTCTCCACATGATACCTCAGTTAATATATTCCTCAACATTCTGTCAAGTATTATAGATTTGTTCATGTTAAGAAGGCTACGTGTATAAAAAACGGCCTATTTTACCATTGATTTTTCTTCTCACGTTTTGAGATGCAAATGTTCTGATTCATTTTGAAGTTTTCATGCTCAGACTACTTTTTCCATATAAGAGAAGGTATTGGAGTTAGAATCGAATAAAAACTCTTAAGAGGGTGTTTGATCTTCTTTTTCAAAACAAATTATAATTCCACCTACCACTGATTTGACAGTTGCACAATTATAACTATAAATTTCAAACTTCCATTAAATCTACATCACTTATTTCACTTCATTATAATTTCTCATTATAAGTCAATGTAAATAATGAGAATCAAACAGCCACTAAATTTGGAACTGATTTGAATTGGTTTAAATAAAGCGAAGATAAAAAGTATATATTTTTATAAGGTGAAGATGTGGTTCAATCAATATCATAATATTAACTGTAAAGATGTTAGATCGGAAGAGCGTCGTGACATTTTGGGGAGTTTGATTCTTGTTATTTTGACCCATTCTATTGGGCAGATTACAGTGAGGTGAAATGAGATGTGGAGATTTAATTGGGCCAGTTAGAGTGTGGTTGCCATTGAGTACTTGTGAAATCAAGTCATTAAGTGAAAATATAATTGGGAAGAAAATCAAACACGCCTTTAGTTTGTATAGGTCATCCCTATAGTCGAAATGACATGTTCATTTTTAGTAACTGCTACATGCTAGGATAAATTAGTGCAGAAGTGTCTGACATAATTATGCTAGGATAAATACTACAGTTGAAAATTGACCTCTTCATGCAATATTTACAATAAGAAGGCACATTCTTTGCACTACTAATTCTATTTTAGCCTATTTACTCCTATCTGTCTTCTCACAGGGATTTGTTGAAAGAGAAACCACACTAGTTGGATCGTTGACTGTGCGTGAGTTCCTTTACTACTCTGCATTGCTTCAGCTTCCTGGATTCTTTTTCCAGAAGAGGAGTGTGGTGGAGGATGCCATCGTCGCTATGTCACTGGGAGATTATGCCAACAAACTCATAGGAGGTCACTGTTACATGAAGGGTCTTCCTAGGGGTGAGAGACGACGTGTCAGCATTGCCAGGGAACTTGTGATGAGACCACATGTCTTATTTATTGACGAGCCTCTTTATCACCTTGACAGGTTTTATTTATTTCAACATAATTTTAGATCATAAAGACTTTCTTGAAGTTCATACATGTCTCATGGAGTATTTTAGTCGAGAACTGTGATTTATGAAGTGAATAATATCTCATGCATTCTGCTCTTCCTTCTTTTAAGAAATTTGTAATCTGATGTTGAATGTTACGGTGAGTGTAGGAACCTAGCTTAGGTGTCTTACATTAATGCGCATAAATATGTTGGCTGAACTTTGTTGTGTAAAAGTTGTCTTTTCTCATTTTCCACTATTGGTAACTTTCTGCATTTCAGTGTCTCTGCACTCCTGATGATGGTTACGTTAAAGAAGCTGGCAAGCACCGGATGCACTCTGATATTCACAATTAATCAGAGCAGCACAGAAGTTTTTGGTCTTTTTGATCGCCTTTGCCTTCTTTCAAATGGGAACACTTTGTTCTTCGGGGAAACATTGGCTTGTTTGCAGGTAATATGTGTTCTGAAAAATATGATTCACTTTACATTTGAATTTGATTAATATTGAGGCCACGTTCAAGTAATGCATCATGGTCGAATGCGGTATCCTATAACACTCATTAGATTGCCCCCATATTTAATGATAAGTTGTTCAAACATTTTGCCATAAGGGCCACAACTAAGTAAAAAAATGTTAGTTTGAAATCATCCACGTATTATTTCTTTGGTGAGTATATCAATGTATACTAGGATCTAGGAATTTTTGTCATGGTAAAAAAGAACATTGGAACTCTCATTTGTTATCTTTTGGCATTAACCTAACATAAGCTTATCTGTGAAGCACTTCTCAAATGCTGGATTTCCTTGCCCGATTATGCGAAGCCCTTCTGACCACTTCCTCCGTGCAATAAACACGGACTTCGACCGGATTATTTCCATGTGCAAAAATTGGCAGGTACGTTCTTCACCGTTTTGCAATATTCTTACCTTCTGCTTGGACAAACATTTATTCACCAGATTGTTTTATGACTTAGTATTAAGGCTCAGATTTAGCAGTGTAGGAATTGATTTTCTTTTCATAAAGGGTTGCTACTTGTTTGTCGTTTTAATGCTTATAGTCTTATTAGACATGATACTTTCAAATGAATTTTTCCACAATGCTGTCTTTTTCTTTTGGTTCATGGTGTTAATTAGTGAAACATTTTCACAGGATGACCATGGGGAACTTTCGTCGGTGAATATGGACACTGCTGTAGCAATACGTACCCTTGAGACAACTTACAAGTCGTCGGCTGATGCTGCAGCAGTTGAGACTATGATATTGAAGCTTACTGAAAAGGTATTGGTCGTTAATAGTACATATATTATTGATATGTAAAGTTCATTGTAGACTACCTATGCTTCAATCTCCTCATAACCTTGGCTGTCAATCCAGTCAGAATTATTGAAAAATAACATTGGGGTTCTTCTATTATGTTATTTCAATAAGAGTGTGTTGGATTGGAGTTGTTTCCCATGGAAAATGTCACATTCATGGAAAATAAATCCATCTTAGTGCATATGACACACAAATGGTAATGGAATTAAAATTCTATGATACAACCTGTTTAAGTGTAGTTTGAGCCATTTTCATGGAAAACAATTCCCAACTCTTCCTAGGTTTTTGTTTTCCCTGGAACTGGAAAGTATTTTGCTTTTCCATCTTTTCATATCAAATACACCCCAATTGTTTGTAACATTTTTTTTCCTTTATGCCTCCTCCTATATTTGTCGTCATTCAGTCCAGAGTGTGAACATTCAGTCCAGTGTGTGAACATTAATAAAGATAAACCAATAGATTCAACAGGTTAACTAATTGACCAAAATGATTGACAACTTATATAATTTCCCATACTCAGTTGTATTTAAAATACTGGACCTTGTGATGTGAAGCAGAGGTTTTTTTTACTAGTAAAGTTTCTAGGTAATGATTTGGAGACTGGCACAGTTTTCCTTTGGTGGACCTGGGAAAATTAATGGGCAGCTGTAAGACAAATTCATATTCATACATTAAAAATGGCTGATAAGTATCTTTCTGCATTTGGCTGTCATTCTGTGAGAAATGATCTTAGTCTTATGTTTTGTTCTTAGTTGCCTCTTCCCAACGATTGTTGCTACAGGAAGGCCCATCTCTCAAAAGCAAGGGGAAGGCTGGCAGGGCAACAAGAGTTGCAGTACTCGCATGGAGATCATTATTGATTATGTCAAGGGAGTGGAAATATTATTGGCTTCGGTTAATACTTTACATGCTTCTGTCAGTATGTATTGGTACTGTATTTTCTGGATTGGGACATTCTTTGTCATCAGTTGTGGTAAGCCTCTTAAGTTACATGCAAACTCTAGTTCTAATATTCTGATAAATATGCCTGTGCAATGTGATACATCTACATTTCCAACCGCCATGAAGCATGTTGCTAAGTTTTGATAAACATTCTTTTTATTTTCAATTTCAATTTATTTGGTGGTAGATCAATATGTGCTACATTTCTCTATGTAGTTTACTTATATATCTTCCAATGGTAAGCCTTCTTTTTATCTTTTTTATCTTCTGATTGTCCTTCAGCATATTTATGTATTATCTTGCTTATTTGACAGAAAAATGAGGACTAAGTCCCATGGAAACCAATTATGTAAGATATTTCCATCAACATACTGTTATGGTGATACATCTACATTTCCACTCGCCATGAAGCATGTTGCTAAGTTCTGATAAACATTCGTTTTATTTTCAATTTCAATTTATTTGGTGGTAGATCAATATGTACTACATTCTTCTATGTAGTTTACTTATATATCTAACATTGGTAAGCCTTCTTTTTATCTTTTTTATCTTCTGATTGTCCATCAGCATATTTATGTATTATCTTGCTTATTTGACTTAAAAATGAGGACTAAGTCCCACGGAAACCAATTAGGTAAGATATTTCCACCAACATACTTTTATGGTTAGAACCTTTCGATGATATGAAATCACCAATTTCATTACTTGAAGAAAATGTTTCTGTTTTTGATTTCTTTTTTATCATTCATCAGTTGACTTCTGTATATTTCAGGAATATTAAAAGTCTATTATAGCTATTGCATATGTTAAGAGTTAGATAGGGAAAGGGAATCTTGATACTTGCATCAAGTTGGGCTGTTACTTTGTTAACTATCTCGTATGTAACGCCCATGTTAGCGGGCTATTTTTTAAATGTTTTTTTTTTGGTTTTTTTTGGGGGGGGGGGGTAAAATAAGCTTGAGAAGGAGTGAAGTTGAATAGTGGAGATTTGTGTAGTACACATGGGTTTTATGAAATATATGTGTCTACCAAATTCTTTTTTGAAATATAATTAGATGGCTAACACGGGCCAAATTTCATTTTGATTCCCTATTCTGTTTCAAATAGGGAGTTTTTGCTTTTAGCAGAAGGATTTCTGTTGCAAAACTTTCCCATGCAGCCTCTGATATTGATGTCAATTACTGATATCTCAGAATCATTGGCCTCCCTTTTTGGATGTGTTGGAAATCTGTCCAGGTTTTACATGAACTGATTCTTTGATTGGTCAAACTGCCTCATTAAAATAGGAGTATCACTTTAAAAAAATTCAAATGTGTGTCCTCACCTTATCTTCCTACCTACGTCTTGAGGGTTACATAAGGTCTCACATTTTATTTCATGTTTTCCTTAAAGAGATAAAACTACACTATAAAGGTTTGCAAATTATTTCATCCTTCCATGAGTTTCTTGGATTCTTTTGTTGATCTAAACAAGGTATTCAATTTGAATGAAAAGGGAACAGGTGAAGAGAAAATTTATCAAACAACACAGGCACCATACTCATATGTTATTTGTTAAAAAATAAAAACAAAAAGGAATATAATTGACAAAACAGAACCAGCAACTAGAAAGTCCATAATAAGCGGGGGAGACTAGTGCTACTGCTATCCTATTAGACCTCTCCGTGCTTTTACATTATTGTTTATTAGTTTCTTGCATATGGTATTTGTTTGCCGCTTCCTAGTTTTACTCTCTTTCTAATTATAAGGCGGTACTTAACAAACTGCAGACAAGAGTTGCAGCAGTTTTTGTGTTTGTATCATTTTCTTCTATTCTGAGTATTGCTGGCGTGCCTGCACAGCTAAAAGAAATCAAGGTAATGGGAATTCACAATCTCTTATTCTTTGAAAAATTTTTTGTATAGTGCTAAAGTAGTGCTAGTGTGCTTTTTGGTAATATCAGCAGTCAGCAACCTTCTAAGAAGCCCTTTGGATATTTCACCATATTCATAAAAGTTTTCTCTTTCACTGTTGTTGGTAAAAAGTAGCGCTAATGTGTATTCATATATAAAAGGCACGCCTTCTGGTTCCTGATTTAGACATCCCTGGAATGCATCATAACATTCAGCTATCTCTAAAAATACTCCAAACACTGTCAAAATAAATTAGAATTCAAATGGAAGCCCTGATCATGAATATCTGCGATTTACCTATATCGGGTCTTAGTACATAAATGATTGTTGGATGTGCATAAATCAAAGAACATTGTTGTTAAAATGAATTATTTCCATCACATGTTTTTATAGTGACACTGTATAGTTATAATCTTATGGATTGTTTTGAAGCTTGTACTATTTTAGGCCGAGCAAATCAGCAAATGTTTCCAGAATTGTACCTCTTGAACTCTTAAAAGTTTCGGTCACATTATGCTTCCTTACGTAGATGAAGCATCATCGTTTTGTAAGATAGGGACATGTAACAGAGTACAGGCCTAAATTATCAGGGAATTATTTATTTATTTATTTTTTTTAAAATTTCTTTTCTGTTTCTTATTGCTGGTAGTTGCCTTACCGAAGTATATCAAGCTATTTCAGATGCAATATCCTTTCATTTTTAACTCATTTCAAGTGGTTCTTTGATATGCAGACATATGCTTGTGAACAATCAAACCAGCATTCTGGGACATTAGTCTTTTTACTTGGGCAACTTCTCTCCAGCATCCCATTTTTGTTTCTCATTTCCATCTCCTCAAGTCTGGTATTCTATTTCCTGATCGGGCTGAGAGATCACTTTAGCTTGTTGATGTACTTTGTGCTAAATTTCTTCGCGTGTCTTCTAGTAAATGAGGGACTAGTCCTGGTTGTTACTTCCATCTGTCAGGACATCTTCTGGAGCATCTTAATCTTGTTAAACTTCCATGTAAGTTTTGTCCCACTCGATTGTTCTATATGAAACATGTTATCTTATTCTATAATAACCTACACGTCTGACATGCGTTTTTAGATTTTCACAAGTTTTGCCTTAACCGATCTCTATTAGAGAATTCCATGTCCTTTTAGCAGTAGTTCCCTGGATTTTCCTTTAGTATAATCGTGTATGGCTTTTAAATATAGCTAATACTGGTTATCTGTTCTCTCAGGTACTAATGATGCTTTCAGCTGGGTATTTTAGAATTCGAAGCGCTTTGCCAAAGCCAGTATGGATGTATCCTGCTTCTTACATAGCATTCCACACTTATTCTGTCCAGGTAGGTTCCTTTCTGTATTCTACGGTGTTGTAAACTTATCATAATAATATGTCAGAAGATAACTGTGGGGTTTCCCAACTATTAATTTGAGCAAATAAAAAATGCAAGCTGGGCCCTGAACTCTTCGCATTTTAGCAGCTCCATCCTCTGTGGATGGGAACTGAACAGTTCACCGGTAAAAATGCCCAGCACCCGCGAGGGAGGGAGAGAGGGGGAGAGAGAGGGAGAGGGGGGGAGAGAGAGAGAGTTTTAGCAGCTCTATCCTCTGTCGATGGGGACTGAACAGTTCACTGGTAAA
>CAVNYN010288367.1:0-41091 GCA_963692815.1 Nyctanthes arbor-tristis | reverse complement strand
GGGCTTGTTGTAATCGTCGAAGGCAAGAATGGTGTTGGGATCGGTTTGATCAACTCCGGATCCTTTGAGGTCGATACATGTTACTCGATAGCCCGAATTCTCCATTAAGCATCTGATTTTGTACCAACACCATGCTCCGCCACCAATCCCATGTATCAGTACAAAGTGTGCTCTACTCAACCTCTTCTCTTTCATCACCACTTCTCCTTCAAACTCTTCTCCCATCCTTAACTATATATTTTCCCCCCACTGTCTCTCTCTCTCTCTCTCTCTCTCTCTCTGTGTTCTTCCCCTCCCCCTTCCTCTATTTGTAGGTGTATATATAGTTGGAACAGTCTTATGATTTTTTGGTTTTATAGTTGAAGTAATCCTATGTATCATGATTATTAATTTAGAAGAAATAAATCATGGATATAGCAAGTACTGTAACAGAGGACTCAACACAATTGGAAAGGGCCAGACTCCCACATGAAACTGCAGTTCCAAGTTCCGGCAAGTGGAGCCTAGGAAACATTTTCTATGAGATTTTTTTTCTTGTGCTTCTTGTCAATATACAACTTATTGTAAACATGAATTTTCCACTAGAAAATGACATGATTAAAAGATATCAGTTGTATGTTAAAAATGATATACTGCCAGAGTATGGCGAGACCGTATATGGGTTCCGGGCAATAATCTTTCGCCACATAGATGTCTAGTATAATTCCGTCAGATATTTTGCAGGAGATCACGACTAACAACCAGCCGCTCTCTAATTATGGTTATGGGTAGATGCGGTTATCTTGTTACTCAAAACGTCTCGTCTAACTAATTGGATAGGGTCGAGACGTGATGTGTTACGTTCTTGTGATATCATGAAGTGGAAGATAAGAAGACGGCCATTATAAGTTGGCCGGATAATTGTTTATTTTGTGTGGTTGAGTCTGGCAATTTGATTTTTATTATAAAAACATTGTTATCAAACTTTTCAAATATTTTCTTTATTATTAAAATGTTGAGTTGGTTGCCCAAATATATGGATGGCGGCCGGTGGCACGTAATTTTCTAGTTTATTATCTGTCATTTTTCAAAGAAGAATATTATTGCTAGCTGTTTCCAATATTAACTCTGCATACTATCAGTGGGAAGAAGTGACAAAAAACATTGGATTTTCCAAAGATCACGAATTCTATCGTAAATGGATAATAAAGATTTTCTTTTGGCACTGTTCATTCATGACGAAACCTGTTGATTGTTTACATACATCCAGGTATAGTACTCCGTATAAGTTTTTAGATTAAGTATTTCAACGCAACACGTCTGGATTAATTTGTCTTCCACAAGATTCACTTTCAATAAACGTGTGCCAATTATTCGCTAAGTCAATACATAAAATATCACACACTGTGCACGTTCAGCTTATATAGCAATACCAGTACTTTATGTCATTGATTGAAAATATTGCGTTGTGTATTAAATTGTAAGATATAAGTTTGTTACCAAGAAAATTAAGAGCCCGTTTGTTTATATTTATAAAGTCAATTTATAAAGAGAATTTATAAAAAGTGAAAATGAGTTGTAGAGATTTAATTGAAGTTTGAAATGTATGGTGATTGTTAAGTAGTCGTCAAATCAAATGTCAAATCATGGTAAGTAAATTTATAAATAGAAAAAATAAACAATGCCAAATGAGTCCTAAACGTCTTGTTTGTTTACAATTTAAAAAAAGTCATCATTTATCAATTAATTTAAATTTCAAATTTTTGCCACGTGGCATCACACCATCAAGCCATATATTTTATATGATGTAAAATTTCACATCATTTTAATCATTACAGTCACATGGCATTATTACGTAATGACACCTATACAAAATTTAAATTTTAAATTCATTCATAAATTACTTCAATTAAAAATGGTTGCCAAACAGAGTGAAAATTTCTGGTTTCAAAATTGTAAGAAGGAAAAATAATTCTTAAATTGCATGATATCTCACGCCAATCATAGGGTTCAATGATTTGAGCATCTTCCACTTTTGATAAACTTGTACGACATGACTTTTAGAAAGATGTCTCATTGATTACATATCTTTAGTTTTTCTTCTTTTCCCCCCCCCCCACTTTTGCATGTACGAAGGCAAAAAATTTGCTCTATGTGATTATGTATATCTTTTTCATTTTACACGTTCAATTTTTTAAGAACAAATTTGAGATAAGTTACTTGCAGAATGTAAGGGGAAAAAAGGAAGAAAGAAAGATGTTACACATCTATTGTCATCACCAGTAGAGAGAAATCTATGATAATATATGGATAGAAATTTGAAGGGAGGAATTACGTGCAAGACGCAATCACATGAGGGTTAGACAGGATAGGGGATTTGAAATTCGAGGGTGACAAAAAAGGTTGAAAACATATTTAAATGTAATTAGAATTCACCTTGACATTTTAGACGTCCTAATAGTATATCTTTCCGATAATAAAATAAAAACCTACAACAGAAAAAAGAGGGGAAAAAGGGCTTTCAGATAGTAACATGAATGAAAATCCTAATATTGCCACTGTATGTTTGTTTCAAGCTTTTCAATTACACTTTCATTAGAATAGTAATAATAGTATTAAAATGTTTTTCTTGTTGGCCGAATGCATATATATAATAATATGGAAAAGTTGGCCCATCCAATTGTTGATTGTTTGCAATTTGAACCTGTCGAACCATTACTTGCGATTGCGAGATGGAGCCATCCATAATAATCCATATTGTTGTTATTATTGATTTGACGCTTTCACCCCGAGGTGGGACATTTAAATGGATGGTTCAACACGATGTGAAAGTATAATAAAAAAATTTAAAATCAAATAATATCATTCCACTATGTTATTATATAAGCACTGAGCATGTAACAAGTACATATAACAATCGACAAATAAGTAAACATAAAAACACTGAAAGATATATATATATATAAGTTGATATTCAATGCGCATAACCTAATTATTTTAAAATAAGTAATTTATTTATTTTCAACTTGAATGATAAAAAAAAATAAAATTATTTGTAATAATTTTTTTTTATATTTAATCAATGATCTCCAATTTAATAATGCAGATTACATGATTTATTTACCTGTATTAAACATTTTAAAACGGTGAGTTTAGTTGGTTGATAAGTTGAATGTCTTTTTGGAGACCGAAGTAGTGTGTGATGCAAAGATAGAGCTAGATTAATTAATTTGACTTGATATTCAATTATTTACGTAAAATGAAAATTTAATTTTTTTTTTGTGACCCGAGAAAATTTAAAATTTAAACTCGTTTAAACATTAACCACTACAATCTTATATAGGATACTTGAATGAATATTATTAAATTGAACAGTCTTTTTATTTGTAAAAAATCATTTACAAAATGTTTTACGGAAAATGATAATTTTACCATTTTACCCCTAAGCTATTCCTCCAATCACACAAAACACAGGAGTAATATGGTGAAACCACTTTTTCCCCCTTGGGTGAAACATTCTATAAAAGGTTTTTTACAAATACAAATACAAATTTCCTAAACTGAATAATCTGATTCTAGAAAACAAAACTAACCCAATGACGTGACAGAATTAAACTTGGAACATGTGGCGTAGTAAAGACATGTTTCTTTCTTTTTTTCTTTTTCTTTTTATATATAATAATTCGTTTCTAGAGATAAAATGACAATTAACTTGAGGTCGAAGTTTGAGTTAAATTAGAAATGAGGGACATGGGATGCTGTTCCCTTTGAGCATACAAATCTATTGGGCTTGGGAGAAAAGATGGGAAAGAGAAGCCATGTGAAAATTACACAATCCACATGCATTTTACTGTTTGGAGGAAGAGATCATAAAGTGGACCGGCCGGCCACGCTGTCTTGTCTTCCTTAGTGCGCGACAGTACTGCTAAACTAAAGGCTCGGATCATCTGCATTTTTTCTCCAACTTGGAATCAATAATACCAAAAAATTTCAAACACTTTCGGGCACTCGTCGTCCCATGTGAATGCGTAAATATTCACAATGTGAATTTAAAAAATTTACGTTGCGATATCGAGATGTATTGCCTTGTTGACAACAAGGCTTTGTTAACCAAGAGTTGTGACTTCTTATTTAGATTGATAATAAATTAATTACTTGGGATGATTAAAAAGGAACTCCAAGACGCATTTTTAATATATATACACAAGTGAGGGAGGGATGATGCTTTGTGTAGATATATGGTTTGTTGGATCGACTATTTATTATTCATCCATTATTATTATAGAGTTGTACATGTTTCTTTTATTGGTTTTGGATTGTATTCGGGAAATAGATATTGTTACGGAGTTATGGTCATACACTTAGTTAAATTTTAGAACACGCTATAGAAGTAAAGCCTCTCGACACTTTCGTTCTTATTTATTTATTATTAATTATTTATTATTTATTTTTATCTATGGGATTAACCACACCTTCAGTCCTATGGTGAAAAGCATGTTGAGGATGTTTTGCTTTCACAAGAAAGATGATCCATAGTGTAAATTAATTTCAAAAAGGTACCTACATGCTAACATGACTATTCTTAGAGAATAATCCGAAAGGTAAAAGGTTGACTGGTTCTTAGTTCTGTCAAGTTAACCCTAAAAAATAGTAATTAAACAAAATGAAGATATATTTATATTACAATATAAAAATAAGCATCTTCCTCTTCCTCAATCCTCACCCTACTTAGCTAGCTATCACATTTCATATGTGAGTTCTTACTCAACACTTCCACATCATTGCTAAATCTAACTCTAAACTGATGCGCCCTGCATACTATTGCAATACTGTTTTAAAAGTTTGTTTGGCATGCAAGCAATTTATGTTGAACCTTAAGCATATATACTCCTTTCAAAGGGATATACTTTATGTTGATTTTTAACATTACCCAGCCTTATCCCCGTGCCCGCAGCCTACTTGAAGCGGTATAGGGTAGGAGGGAAAATCTCCATTATTTGCCCCGTTAAAGTGATTAATTTTTCCCTATTACACAATATTGAGTATTTTGTCCCCGCTACTCTATTCAATATTGCATATTTTTGTATTCAAAATTTGAATTTGATAGAGGTTATTAATATGATACTCTAAAATTTTCACCAATCATCAATTGTTAGGCAGACTGTTGAAAGTCACGGAACAATAGTTATACGTCTTGAGTTCTTGAGTTGAAATTAACATAGCTGGATTTAATTATCTTAAAATTCATTGTCATATGTTAATGGTTGAAGACATCAAGCAAAAAAAAAATATATATCTAGGGTTAATTATACCTAACGTTCTCAACCTTTCAAGTTATAGATCACGTTTATAACCTTTCTAGTAATTATAGATTACGTCCTTAATCTTTAATTTTCCTTCTGTGAGTCTTTAACCTTTACTGAAATTCCTATTTTAGTCTCACTTGACGGAAAACGTCTATTTCGTCGTTAATGGCACGGACATTTTTGGTAAAATATGAAAAATAAATATTTTAACATATTTTAATTTTAAAAAATTTAAAAAAAGGGAAAATAGTCCCCCTGCCCTCCAAGAAGCTATTTGAAATGGCATCAACTACCATTTTCGACCGCACGGAGGGACTCCCCCTCCCAAATGGCTGCCAGAAAAAGGGGAGGCTCCTCCTTCTATGCTGAAGGAAACAACAACACTTGTTGCTAGCCATTTTTTGGCCATTTCTGGCAACCTCTTTAGGGGAGGGGGCAGTCGTCCTCCTCCCATTTTTTTATTTTACGAAAAATGCTGCTACTATAAATGGAAGAAATGAATGTTTTCTGTCAAGAGGGACTAAAATAGGGATTTCATTAATGGTTGAGGACTCACAGAAGGAAAATTAAAGATTGGAGACGTTAGGTGTAATTAGCCCTAAAATATACATTCTACATTTTTACTTTATTAATTTTTAACCCAGTATTGGTTGAGTTTCAAATAGGGCAAGGTTGTGGGAAGTAAAATAAGTTTTATAGTTGTGTTGCATATGATTTTTTGAAAGTTTAATGGCATTTGAAATAAGTTTGAAAGTATAATAGTAAGTAACATATTTTTTTTAAAAGTTCAATAGTATTTGAAATAATTAACTCACATCACATAATTAAAAGTTGTTTTTCTAAAATAAATTAATTTATAAATTGGGACGGGGAGGGGGCAGGTCAGCCAATATCTACCCTCGCCTCCATTAACGATTTCGGTTGGGTTGGGTTGGGCAGGGCGAGGCGAGGCGGGGCGGGCGTTCCATCCTTGCCAAATTTCTTAACGGGGTGGGAGTAAGAATGACAATGAGCCGGTTTTGACCAGCAAAGAATTTTGTCTGCCCATAAAGAATTGGGTCAAGCCGGGTGTTTCGGGTCACCGGTAAGGTCGGGCAATATTTTACCCCATTTAACATGTTTATATATTTATAAAAATTTTAATATTTTTACCTATTTTTAAATATTTTTTAATTTCTCCTAAAAAATGTTTTTTAATTTAATTGGGAGCCAATTCGGGTAGGATCATTCCGCCGACCAGGAATTGACCTGACTCGAGCCATTAACTCATGGGGTAAAATCTTTTTGTCCCATTCAAATCAAAACACAGGTTTAGGCTCAGATCGGTTCAAAATATTATTCTTAAGTTAGATTATCCTATCAGATACACATAGCGGCAAATTATGCCATATGTGATGTTTTCCGCCATGTGTGAATCTGATAGATAATATTATTAGACGTATGGTGAGAGATTGTTTTTACAATAAAAATGTTTTCTTGCGGGGTGACAATATAAAGGGCAAAATGGTCAGAAGAAAAGTTGAAACGAAAAAGGCGGGAAGCACGGCGCCCCAAAATTTTGAATTTTCAATTATTTTCTCGCTCCGAGTCCCGAGTCATTTTCATCGGTGCTAGCTGTAATTAGGCCATTCTGTTTCCTCACTCTCACCTCTTTCTTATTGTCCTTTTTCTCTCAAATTTCTCTCACTGATCATAATTCAACTTCTCCGTCTCCATTTTCAAATCAATCAACACTTTTTCTCTTTTCATCTCCTCTTTTTCCACTGGGATCAGTTTATTTGCATCTCAATTTTCAGGTCAGCTTCTTTTTTCTGGGTTTATTTTACTACGTCCGTTGTTACTGTTCTGTTCATTGTGGTTTTGCTGAAGTCTGTTAAATTTTCAGCTGGAGGGTGACTTTTCGCTTTCTGTTGATTTGCGTATCATTTTCATGTCAGTTCGCTGGTTTTTTTTTTCTTTTTTTCAGTTGCTAAAATTTTATCTGTAGTCTCATTCTGATTCGTTATGGGCGCTATTAACTTTTAGCTGAATCTTTTTTTTCTGGCAGTCGGAATAAACTATTCTGGTTGTTTGTCTCAATAATTAATTGGGTTTGATCTTTTTTTTCCCCTGTTTTTCTTTTTTGGATTTACCTCTGTATTTGAGAACTCGAGTTTTCCTGATTTTCCAATTTCATTATTTCTTTTTGGTAATGTATGCCTTTTTTTTTTTTTTTGGGATCTGCAGAGTTGAAAGTATACAGGGAATAATTTAGTGCATCTCTATTATGCATTAGAGAACAAAATTTAATTACATTTTCTGATACAGAAATGGAATATAACAAACTTATCTAAAAGGTTTGAGCAGCCAAGGTGCTTCTGTTACATTATAAGATGGTTCCTGACTTCCTGTTGTGTCGTTAGCCTGCATATGAGAAAAGAAACTACTTAAGATTTGTAACCTGTTTGAACCATATAATTTAGGAAAGTGAATGTTGGAGAAAGCCACAGAGATAAAGAGCAAGAAACGGAAAACAACACACAAGGAAATAATGAAGTGCTTCCACCAAGGCATGACCCTTTGGCGTTGATGCCTAACGAACAACATCAAGTTTGTTCAATATGACTTCAAGAATGTGTTTCCTTGTTTAATGTATTGAAACAATTGTACTATTAATGCTTTCACGAACCCTTGGGAAAGCCCAGGAATCTGTCGTGAATAATTCTTCCACCTTCAACACTTCTAAAACTTTGGTTTCCAATTTAAAAGATCACCCTTGTCAAGACATGTAGCTTAAATGAATAAATCTAAATTTACATTGTATATTTTACATGTTGTGCTAGATGGTGGTTCAGTTGAGCTCACTACCTTGCAACCTAATGGCTTGTTTGTGTTTCTAGATGGAGTGAATGATTCGCTTGAGCATTATAATCTCTTATCATATTAAGAATTGGGTTCCCTTTCAAAAAGTTTACTTTTAAAGAAGTCCAAGTCTTTTATAAGTTGTATGTTATTTCAGTGTTTAGACAAAATGAAATTTACTCTGGATATGCTGCCACAAGATAATGGTTTGTGCAAGCACACCGATTCTGGAATCTGAATTGCTTGTTGAGTTCAATGAGTTCTAACACCAGACCTGAGGTTTCATCTTGAAAAATGTTATGCCTATGGCTTATTTAGGAGCCACTTGTCGTGTACTGTGGTTTGTTTTGCTTAAGCCACGTGGGTGTTGCCAACTGACTTCATTGAAAAGGTCAACCTTCCTGAGGAATCACCTCATATAAAGTTTGTGGTACATTGGGATACTTTGGGTAAGACTCAACTACAGTTGTAGCGGCAAAGCTCTAAGGCAACAAGGTTTATTTCATATCTATTGGGAACTGAGGCGTGGTTGGAATCCTTAATAAAAAAGATTCCTAATTAAAAGGAAGGTGGTATTAATAATTTGATCTTGTGACAAGATTGTACTATGGATGTGTGTTGAGGATATACGAAAAGTGATCCTTATGTGATAACATTAGATGCTGATTATATTCCTATTATCTAATAGATGCTGAGTGTCAAGCTGCATTTGCATCCCTAATAACTTAAGGTAATGTTGTCTTTCTCACATGCCCATGCCTTCATGATTAAAAGAGGCAAACAAGATGAGACCTTTGTAAAAACTTCATTTAATTGACTTAAGTATCATCCTCACTTTTGGTGCTAATTTGCTTGGTAATTTACTGCATTCTGTCCTTTTGATTGTGTAAGTATTGCATTGTTAATTGCCATCCTGTAGTTTCTTTTAGTTTAGCACATTTATGTTATAGCAAAAAACGATTTAGAATTCCTGTGAGGTGCATTGGTTATTGTCTTGGTGTTCTACCCATGGCTTAAATGTAGCTCTTAGGTGTGATGCGTCTCTAGTTTTTTACACAGGCAAAGATGGAGAATGAGGAGATGAAGTCAGATTCTCTGTTGCGGTACAGTCATATATCTCCACAAATTTCTAAATTGGTTGCTGAAGATGTCAGGGGTAAGCATTTATATGCAGCTCTCATTCCCTTTCTATATGCTAAGATATGATTATTTTCCTTCTCCTCACTTATTTCCAGACAAAACCTGCTCATTATTTTTGGTGATGTGCCTAAACAAAAATATACCAATTTGACAAATATGCTGACTTTCCTGCCCCCATATCCAGGGGTGTTTCTGGAAAAAATTTCACAATACTGAGATCAATCAATATGTCTCAGGATTGGTGTCTACATCTGATAAATCATTTTTGCTTTAGAAAAGGACGTCGGTGTGCATCATTCCCAATGTGGGGGAGAAAACCATAATTTTGGTTTTCCCCTGCCAAGCTATCCAATGTTGGGGGCTATAAACCAAAATCTGGGGGTGACCCAGAGAAAGGGCCAAAATTGGCCCTCTTTTAGGTCTTTCCACCCTCATTTTTCCCCTTTACAATTTTCCCCTCCATTTTCCCCCTCACAATGGGAATGCTCAAAAAATGACTATATAAAAATGCACTAGGTAAATTCAAACAGGTTAACTGTTGCAAGCAAGGACCTTTTCTAATATATATACTTCTTTCTTTCTCCTCTGGAAAGAGAAAAGTAAAGAAAATTAGATAACATTGGGCTAATGGAAAATTTGTAGAAGCAAAATACTAAAATAGTTCTCTTTTTGCAGACGTAGATCAGAAGGTGGAAGAAATGCTGCAGTTAATTGAACTGAATGGAGATTTTTCCTTGGAGAACGGTGACGGTTATCATTTGAAGCAGGCAGAGTTAATCTCTCATGTACAGGAATTTTCCAGAAGGTACCATTTGCTAGCTGAGCGTTATAGTGGACTAACTGGGGAATTGCAAAGGTACATTCAGCCGGCTTCCAAAATGCAGAACAATGGGACAAAAGTTTTCAGTTATCAACAAAACCCTTCCTCACTCACCCCAGATAAGAAGCTGGGAATGCAAGAATTTGAAGGAGGTGACTTCACTTTTGATTTATCTGTAAGCTCCGGTAGAGGTCCTTCTGATGTATCTCGGAATGAGGGCTCTGGTTTAATAATGTTATCATCAGATTCTGATACTGAATCCTACAACTCATCTCCTAATGACCATTTAAGTCCACTTCCTACTAGAAAAACTCCAAAACATATGATTTTGAATATTGAGGCTGAGCTTTCAGGGACGGAAGGTGTTGTGCACTTGACTGAGTATGACAACACGGATGACATAAAAAAGGTGGCAGACAGTGGAAGGCACAAAGAATTGTTGAATAAGATCACAACATATGAAGAACAACTGAGGGTTCTTAACCAAAGACTTAGGCTTTCAGAAGAGGAAATTGCTCGGTTGAAAAGCGTAGATAAAAGGAATGAAACACTTTCAGTGAAATTGGGTAGTTTAGAAACTCAGTTTGAAGCAGCAAAGAACGAGATAAAAATGCACGAGGTTCATATGCAAATGGAGAATAATAAGGTTTCTCAGCTCAAAATGCAGATAAATGTGTTGGAAACCGAGCTTGAATCAGAGAAAAGCCGAGTCCTTGATTTGCAGGAGAGTATAACAAGGTGCAACGCAGACCTAGAAAGCCGTGATTATGAGACAAGAAAGCTGACTGCTGCACTGAATGATGCCTCACAAAAATTTGATTCGGAGAAAGCACAACTTGAGGCTCGTATTTCTCATATGTCAGAACGCTTGACCATTCAAGAAGCCAGGGCTGAGGATTGGGAAATGCAGAGTGAACAATTAGCGAAGGAGATCAAGCAATGTGAAGCTAAAAAAATTGAGATGAAAAGTATGCACAAAGCTTACGAAATAAGATGGCAAGATGAGATTGACAGTATGGCATTAGAGGTACATGAGAAAAATGAATGTATAAACACGATGAATAAAAATCTAGACAGGCTGAAAGTAGAGTATGACATGCTGCAGGCTGAAAAAGACGGGCTCAATACTCAGTTACAGACAGTTAATGCAGAGCTACGTTCTCAAGAAAAACAAGTTGTAGAACTAGAGTGTCGTCTGCATCAGTTGCAATCTGAAAATGTGCAGCTGAGTGTAGAGTCTGAAAATGCAAGCAAAGCAACCGAAGAATTAAGATCTAGAGTCATGGCGTTAGAGCAAGAGGTGGAGAGGCAGAGACTCTTGGTATCAGATAGAGCTGAGGAGAAAAGGGAGGCTATACGGCAGCTATGTTTTGCACTGGACCATTACAGAAATGTGAATGAAGAGCTTCGCAATGCATATATTGGATCCAGAAGGCCGGCAGTTAGAGTCTCGTAAGTTGTCTATTTCCTTTCTGGAACTCTTTAAATTTCTCTCCAAATATCGCTTGACATTTATCTCTGGATACTGCACTGTGTGTTACTTATAGTGTCGTAATTCACTGTAATCAATCGGTTTTATGCAATTTTTATAGCATCATGGATCTCTGTTATGCTATTGTTTTGGTTTTGAAATTGTTGGGCTATTATATTTGATTGAGTTCTTGAAAGCATTACTTTTCTCTGCTTTCTCGAGCCAAGATGTTTCGTTGTGCTATCTTGCTTTTTGTTCGTAAAAGTTAGACATAGATGAAGTTCGCCCCCTTTAATTTCCTCATACTTTTGCATTTCCAGTATTTTCTGTAAATTTAAATTCCAGTTATGGTACCTTAGACGATCATGCCATTCAATCAACATTAGACTGTTGATTTTGTAACTAGAATTGTCAATTGGTAGGGAGTTTTGTCTATTTGGTTAACTTTACCTCAACGCTTTCGGTATTTTGAAGGACGGCTAATGTTATTTGCATTTTTTTTTTCTAAACTCAAGGTTTATCTAAATATATTTATACACAAATTCTGCGAAACTTTAATTATTGTTGTATAATTCTTCCCCTTTCGTTTTTACTTTTTCTATTATTCTTTAGAGTAAAAATAAAGAAAATATATATGTTGAGAGTTGAATTAGAGGGAATTTTTATTGGAAATTTTCTCTCATCAAGTGGAGGGCACGTTGTTGTACTAGTCAGTTGAAATGTAAAAATAGAAAAGGGGCATGTCAATTAAAGGATGGCGTTCTTTTTATTGATGTGCGAGTTGAATGATAGGAGAATATTTTTGAAAGTTATATATGGTATTTTTTTGTAATTTGATGAGTCAATTAGATACAAATATTCTAAAAGATGGTTGGGAGCATTTTGTGAGTGGTCTGGGATGATTCATCAATCTTCTAATAACAATATTCAAAGTTGTTATCAATTTTAGCTTAATCCCATTTAATTTTTGAAAGATAAGAAACGATGCTTTAGATAGGTTCAAGCCACGATTTTTGTGAGTTTCATGGGTTTGGTCATTTTGATTCTCATACTTGGGGTCAAATTATGCCAAATTATACTTTTTTTTTTTTTGATTTACCAGCCACTTTAAATATAAATGTAACATACATTTCAAACTTTTTAGAATTTCATTACTCATTTTACTTCCCCTATAACTTCTCTATAATTTTAGTCCATAAAGAGACTCATACACTTGAAAACATTTGCTCCTAGTTGGACCATTATTTTTATTATTAACTGAATTAGGAATGGGCGTAGGTAAAACTAGTTGAGGCCGACTTGTTGATTGTCATTTTAACATATGTATGCTAGCCTATGTTATGTTGCATTTGTTGCTGAAAAGTTGTAGAAACATGGGCTTTTATATAAGGCATGCCAACCATCCCATTAAACTTGCACTAAGATTGTTAGAACTCATATAATGATGTACGATTGTAATATAATAATTACATTATATGTGTGCACGAATGCTATATAATTGATCGCTTATATATAATATTATATTGGCTGTCCTTTAGAAACTTTGCCATCTTCTAGAAAATATTTTGAGGAGAAGGTATGTGTTGAAATTTTTTATTCAATCTTTTGAGAAAATCAAGATTCCCCTCTAGAAATTTTGAGTCATTTTATATATATATATAAAAACTCTAGAGTTACATCAATAGAATTCTCAATCTTTGACTTTTGTAAAAGTATAACCTCCCCACCCAAAACGAGAATGCGGAGTAAATTGGACATCATGATGATAGAAGCATTGAGGTCAGTATCTGCCACGTGGCATACAATGCTCGATAATTAGCCGAATCAGCTGCTTTCTGGCTTGGTCGGCTTGCCCATGAATGCGGCTTGGCCCGCGTTAATAAAGGCTGGCGACCCCGTATCATCTTGCATGGGTCCCGTGTCGAAAAGCATTTTACAACTCGTGTTCCCAGGTGGATGCGTGCCACGTGGCACTTTACAGCTATTAGCGATTATAGGTCTTCAGTCAACGCCAGTCAGTCCCCGTCGAGGTTTGAGGCCTTTTGATCGGTTTGACTCTTTATAGTCTCCCCGCGAATCATATTTAAGAGAAATTATACCAAATAAAAACGTAGTTGGACAAAATGAGCTACTTCCAAAAAAGTAAAGCAGGAATGGCCGATTGAGTGTGAAAAGTTCATGTCAACGAACCCTTTACCCATTTCCATTTTATTAACAACAATTCGCAACACCAACATTGTCTCTACAACTTCAACCACTGCAAGAAGCCACCACGGTGGAGGAGAGTTGCCATCAATTTACAAGTATAAATAGCATATACTTCTTGACTTCGTTTGCAAAGTGACTATGAATTATTATCCGTATGTACCTTAAATCTCTCTCGAATGAAATATAAATTTTATGAGGATGTGACTTATAAAATGTCGTGTTTGTTTGAAGAACAAGACAAATAAAGTCTATAGCTACATACTTTTTAGTTGAAAGAAATTTGTAAAATGTCTAAAACAAACAATGGATGCAAAAAGAAAAAAAAAGAAACTTTCGTTTGAATTAGAATATTATTAACTAATTATGTTCACATATATAGTAAGACCCACCTATACTAAAAAAATACAACATTTATTTTCATAAAAATGATTTCTATTTTTAAATAGAAATGGTTTGTAAATGTGAGATTTTATTAGATGGTAGGTTGGCTGGAAAAATTGATGGTTGTTTTATTGTCGCAATATGTAATTTGTTTGCGATATCAGCGATTTTAACAGACTCCTCATGAATGAGTAACAATAGAAGTTTTAAAAGTTCAAAGGGTAAGCAATAACACTTTAAAGTTAGTATTTGAAGACGTGGCAATTGAGAGGGTGTTAAAGAATAATGTTATATAGCACCAGTAGTGTTTGACACCAGTTTAGATGACATTTAATGTGACATTAAATGATAAGTGAAAATAAATAAATAAATAAATAACTCACTTAATTCAACATATCATTTAATGCCACTTTAATATGGTGACATACACCAATGATACTAAATAACATTACTCGGTACTGAAATTTTTTGTAGTATTATTATTATTTACGAATGGGTTATAAGTTGACTTGGCACTATGCGGGGGTAAATACGTAATTTAGGTCTCCCTCCTCAAATAATCTACACGCTATCCCGCGCCACGGAACACTTTGTGTCCCCGTGTCCTGTGTGTAGGAAAGAGAGGGGGGGGGGGGTGGCGAAGACGATGAAAGACCCAAATTTCGACTCTTGTGATTAACAAACTTCCTTGACACGGAATACTAGACTTTTACCATATTTTCTGCCTATTAGAGAGAGAGAGAGAGAGAGAGAGAGAGGTGTCAAATACAAGGAAAGAAGGAGGAGGAGGAGGAGGAGAATGGATGAATGGTGAAAGGGAAATTACTTGTCTTTAACGAAAAAGTTCTGTTTCCTGATTGGGTTGCTTTACATTCCTTTCTCTGTCATGTTTACTAAGACAGAAACAGAATCATAGAGGGTTGCAATTGCTGCTGTTTTTCATTCTTGCAATTCAATCAACAAAGGGGTACATCTCTTTTCCTTTTCTTAATGTTTACAAACTTTTGAGGAAGGAAGTAATTATTATTTAATGGGATTTATTTTGATCCGATGCTTGTTTACTTGCTTCTGATAAAATTTATCGGTAAGATGGAAAGAATTTTCTTTTTGTCATTTTTATAAACGAAATAATCTGTCCCTTTCTTTATTCCTTTTAGGTGAAAAATGGGATAAATTTTTTATGGAAATTTCTAAATTGAGTCTACTTTAGTTAAGAGATAGTAAAATTTAGTCGGCTTTGTCCCTATGAACTCTAATTTTGCAGAAATTTTATAGGGGAAATGTCATAGGCTTATGTAAAATCCTGCTGTGTTTTAAATCTTCCATGGGGGTTTATTCTGAAATTGTTCCCAAAGAAGGTATCTCTTTAGGCTGTCTTAGTGTTTATCTGTCACCTGTCTAGTTAAATATCAAATTGCCTGGTACAGAAATTTCCTATCAGTAAGTTAATTTTTTAGTGGTTTTTACCAGATTTTGGCCATTTGAGCAATACCACAGCATTATTCGGGCAAATAAAGGGTGAGAATGACTACTCAAATAAGCGCAAAAGTTAGACTGGTTAAATGTCCTGGATGCCGGGGAATTCTGACAGAGCTGCCAAATGTTCCTGTATACAAGTGTGGAGAATGTGACACCACTCTCCAATGTATTAACCTTCTCCATGCTTACCAAGTTAATAGCGTATTTAAATTTTCGACTTTGATTTAATCTTATTACTAATTTTATCACATATTTTGGTATGGCGAGTATGTTTTCTACACTGTGATTGAACTTCAAATGCAGATTTAAAGAATTAGCACAGATGTTTTTGTTTATAGTTACTTTGAGGCTGTGGCCTGCCTTTCATCTTACATTCTGTCTTTTTACCATTTCTGGGTACAGCTAAAAGTTGGAGAAAAGATCCCAACTGTGATGAACGCTTGCAAGAAACAAATCAAATTCCAGAAAGCGAGCCCAATCCTATTGTGAAGGAGAATGAAGTGTGCAGCACCAAACTTGAGTTGACCCCACCACGAGGAAAATCTTCACTAGATGGAGATAAACCATGTGATCGTGGTGAATTGGGGGACTACGACGGGGGGCAATGTGAAGATACAAATTCCTCTACAGTGCTTCCTGGTTCGCGTGAGATTCACATTTGTGAGAATGAAGATATGTCCACAGGAGGGGTTGAACAGTTGAAACGGGATAAAGAATGTGAATGTCCTTTACCCCAAGTTGCTGAAAGATGTCAAATTGAACTTCTGGATGACAATGTCGAAAGGCTTGCAAGTACAAACTCATCTGCTGAATTCCCTAGTTCGAGTGAATTCTTTTGTCCTGAGACGATTGCTTCAAACCCAGAAATCGAAGAACATATGGAATCAGATGAAAAAAATCCATCAAAGCAAGGCTCTGGAAAGGATGAAAAGGAGTTTGGAGATTCTCAAATAGGATCATGTGAAAGTGATAACTTCCTTGACGATGTCAGCTCTTCAACCAAGCATTATGATCAAGAGAATAGGTTGCTGCCAAATGGTGGAGGATATAGTGAAGCAGAAGAAAGTACACAGCTTACCCAAGAAAATAATGAGAAGAGCCTAAACAAATCTAGGGACAAAAATGGGGAACAATGCAAAGATAGGAGTTTATCTCACAAGGTTGGCGGTTATGAAAATAAAGATACATTGGCAGAGGTCATTGAACAGTTGAAACAGGATAATGACAGCCGATATCCTTCAGTCAAAGATGCCGAAAGATATCAAAATGGATCCCAAGATGAGGATGGAGAAAGGATTGAAGTGAGTAAGTCTTTTGCTGAATTCCCTTGTTCAAGTGAACTTGCTAGTCACGAGGCTGATGTTTCAAGTACAACCCCGGAAGCCAATGAACACGTGGAATCAGATGGCAGGAATCCATTGGAGCAAAGCCCGAGAAGGAATCGAGAGGAACATGAAGATTGTCCAACAGAATGTTGTGAAGATGAGAACTGTCTTGACAAAGTCCAGTCTTTACTTGAGAAAGATCATCAGAAGAATAATGTGGCTCAAGATGATGAAGACCATAGGGAAGGGGATGAGACTACACATCTTTCACCACAAAACAATGAAAATGATCTGAATGGTTTTAAAGCTCAGAGTGGGAGGTTTCCGGAAGAAACATATAATACAATTTCTTTATCTGATCCGGATGAGATTGTTTCACATAATGTGAAGTCATCACTTTCAACTGGAGAAATCGTAGACAAGGATATCAAGAGTTTGCATGTCTCAAGAATCTCAAGCACAGGAAACTCTGTGAACGCAGATACTGGGGATTCATCAGTTGCCATTCCAGGCCCCTTAAATGAAGACAGCACACATGCCGATCTCATCCCTCCTGATGCTGAGCATCTGGAGCATTCTCAGGGAGAAAATATACGAAGTTTTGGTAGAGTGTGCTCAGTAGATACGCTGGATAGCGTGTCTCTTATTGATCCTGGCTCCAAGCTCAGTGCTAAACGTGGAGATATGCCTAAGTCTCCAACTGCCAAAAGTTTCTATGCTTATGAGGGCAGCGAATCTTCATATGACGGAACAAATGATCAAGCTCCCAACCATTTTTTACCCCCCTCCAGAAGAAAGTTTAAGGATAAAGTTTCCAGCGGTACTGCTGAATTGCGCAAAAAGAATGGATTGACTACGAGATCTAACAAACTGAGTAGTGAGTTGGAGATGCGATATTGGGAAGCCAGTTCCTTGTCTGGATTACATGGCAAGCAATATCGTGGCATGGAAGGCAGTAGCTCGCGCCAAGTTGAATTGCCTGAAACTAGAAGACATGCGTACAAGAATGGTACAGACGCTCTTCCGATAAGAAGCAGCATCTAGGTTGGCATTCACTTCAAGAGGTCTTCAAGCTGGCCACAGAAACAAAAGCCCCTCAAGTTATCACCGAAGTTTACTCCAAAAGCATCAAGTTTTCCATTCATCAGAGAGGCCTACGTATTCTGAACCAGACAAAATGGAATTGTTCAGAATGATGTATGATCTGAAAGATCAGCTTAGCAGGATGCAATTCTCAAAACAAGTGGGAAATGGAAGGTTTCCTACTGGGTCTTTGGAGCAAAAGTCCAGTCCCTTGTTCTACAATCACTTACCACCAGAAAGGGATCTGTATGCAGATTTTAGCCATTCCAGATATGGCACACATGATCTGTCAAAAGGTTGGCCGCACCAATATAAGGATTCAAGAATGGCTTTTTCAGGGGAGGCTGCTCCCCGCAGACACCAGGTTAACTGCTCATGTTTGCATTGTTGTCCCCAAGATTGGCATTGCTCGGCTCAGTTGCCTTCACGTTCCATGCTCTACAACAGCGGTCCCTGCATGGTTTGCACTGGTCATAATTGCTATAATGTCATTCCTTCTGGTTCCTCCACTCCTCAGCATCTTATGAGCTCTGAGCATTCTTTACGGGGATATGAAATGATGTCTGACGACCAGAGGCAGAGAGACAAGGAGACGAAACGGTTACACTTACGGGAAAGGTATCACATGACGAAGCAGTGTCTCCGGCCTATAGCAGGTGGAGCCCCACTTATTTCCTGTTATCATTGCTCAGAACTACTGCAGATGCCATCAGATTTTCTCCTCTTCAAGAAAAGATATCATCAGCTAAGGTGCAACGCATGTCAGAACGTTTTGAAATTCTCACTTGTAGGAGGAATACATGTTGTTCCATACCTTCCAGAAGCTTCAGCACCACCACCAAGTGAGGCTGATCATTATAGTGATGCCATCAGTCGGAGAAATCTGGTACCAATATCTCAGGTTAATTCTTCCTTGCGTGCCGAACCTGTTTCATGCTCTGATGACTATGGGCTCTCTTTCTGCAGAAGCTTCTCAACAGAAGGGGAGGCTCCATTTCTTACACCTTCTACTGAACTTGTCGTGCAGAAAACTTACAACAGAAAAATGTCATCTGGCAGCTCCCACGGGCCCCTCAAAGATATAAAAATGAAGTCTGTAGTAACAGAATATAGGAACATAAATGAGAATTTTGCGGAATCCTCTAAATCAGCCAAAGCTTCATCAAAGGCAGCCAGGACGAGTAAAACATCATCGGAAATTGAAGAGCTGCCAGCACCATCAAATTCTCCACTTCATCAATTAATGGGATATTCTTCCCCTAGTCAAGTGTTGAACAAGTGAGATGAATACACAATGTTCGGTAACAACACTTGGATTTTCATTTTTCCAGGATCCCCGAGCAGGGATCCTTCCAAGTTGTCATGGATACATTCTTGAAGAAAGGCTTCACCTTCTTGAAGCACAGCATAGCATAAATTTAAGAGTTTGATTGTTGTACGTTTATAGAGGATTAAACATAATAGAGTCCTGTACTGTTTATTCATTGCATTGTAATTAACATATTCAGGGTCAATGAAATCATACTTTCGTATAAATTACAGGTTGAGATTAACCAGATTTTTAAACTTAAAAAACTATAATAATCTAAGAAAGACAAAATGTTTCCAAAACCGATAGTGTAAAAGTCGCAAAAACTTGTAGGTTAAACTTTTAATCTTCTGGGACCTCCTTTCGGCACACGGGGCAATTCTTCTTGAGCTTCAACCAGTTGTTAAGGCATTCTAAATGATACTGGTGTGCACAAGGCAGAGTTGTCACGTCTTCTCCATGCTCATAAGCAGAAGAACATATCACGCACTCTTCCCTCTCCGCTTTATACTTGGAAGTTGGCAACTGTGAGACGAGATTATCAGAAACTCCGTGACGTTCAACACCAAGAGCATCTTCAAGTGATACCATCTCCTCATAAGTCATCTTTTCTGGATCAATGTCATTGGCACTTCTGCTTCTGCTTTCACTTGGAACCTGCCTACTAGGAGGTCTTGTTTCTATTCTTCTAGCATCAAATTCATCATCCTCAAACTGCAAGGATGTCGCCAAAACCTTGTCAAAATCATCCTCAAGCCACAAGGACCTTGCCAAAACCTCATTGAGATTCAGTTGCTCGATATCTTCCCATCGAGATTCATCCTCATAAGCAGAAAGTTGATATATGATTGCATCATTAAATGCACTTGTCTGTTATGCAACATCAAAACTATCAATCCATGGGAAGTAATGAATCCTTAGTGTTCCAAGAAAGATAATACAAGCGATCTTTGCTTACCTGCTCTTGTAGAACTTCATTATGGACCTCACCAAACTGGAAAATCAAGTCTGAAATAACTTCAGCACATTCGGCTCGGATCATGTAATGCACATAATAATCATCATTCATTGTTGACCTGCAATCGTTTAAGAATAACCAAAATCTCAGATCAGACCGTAAACACAAATTTAATGCAGGGCAAAAAGAAAGCAATGACCAAAAAAGTAAAATTTATTGGTAAAGAAAACAAGAAAATACGATATTCCGGGCAGCTTGTTTGTTAGAGCTCTCAAAGTCCAACCAAACCACCACACGTCCTTCATTCAGTTTGCGCCTAAATGATCAACCAAAGGTCCAAAACGAATGGGTATATTGCATCTTATTATTATTATTACTACTACTACTATTACTATTAATACTAGTAGTATGGTAAGTGTTATTTCAGCCATAATGCTCAAAGATTTCTTTTCCTTAATTATTTTTTTTCCTCTAGCACTTTTTCCTCTCTTTCCTAATTTTCGTGAACCAGATTGATTGATTAAATTAAATAAGTAAAAATTTGATGTTCATCAAGGTTTACTGTGGTGAGGTTAAAATTTATGTGCTGATGATACCATGTTTGTGGACAATGGCGTATGACAACTTCACGAGAGTGTATACATTGCACCAGCACTCAATATAAGCTGGAAATGTAAAATTCCATTTTGTATATATTGGAATTTTTATTTTAATTTTTTGGTATTTCATAAGGCGGGGACAATGGGCCAAAAGGGTGGGCCTAGGCCCAACAAAACCCAGCGGCCCATAGATTACACACACTTGAACTTGGGTTAATTAGGTAATTTATGTAGTTTGAGGACTTCATTGTAAAAATCAGGAAGTGATTGTCTTTTTTTGAAAAATCAGGCACCGCACCCTATCCCACCACCCACCCAAAATCACAGTTCACGATAAGCTTGGTGCAAGGACTCAGCAGCGGAGGACTCGGCGGTGCTACAATGCGCTGTTGCAGGCGGCGGAGGACTCAACAGTGCAAAGGCTGCGAGACAAAGAGGCCTAGCTAGAGAAGGCGGTGAGGTTGAACTCCGATGGGTGTTGGCGACGGCGAGGGAGCAGGAGATGACCGCGGCGATGCTACAATATCGGATGCAGCAGGCTATGAAGGGGAACTGCGCGGGTTGGGTGGGGTGGGGGGAGGGAGGGAGGGAACCAGGTCCAGATCGATGCAGAGAGCCAACCAAACGTGGTGGCCATTTAGATCCAGTCTGATTACTTACGGTGGTGGGTGTCGGTGTGTTGCTGTGACTCAGTTGTTCCAATGAGTTGTTTTTATTGTGACTCAGTGTTTTGAAATTGTGTTTGATTTTGACTTGGTATTTTGGTGAATTGTTTTTGTTGTGACTCGACATTTTGGCGAGTTGTTTTTTGTTGTGATTCGGTGTTTTGACGAGTTGTTTTTATTGTAACTCGGTGTTTTAGAGTTGTATTTGATTTGATTCAATATTTTGGTTAGATGTTTTTATTGTGACTCAGTGTTTTAGAGTTGTGTTTGATTTGAGTTATTTTTGTTGTGACTCAATATTTTGACCAGTTGTTTTTGTTGTGACTCGGTGTTTTGGCGAGTTGTTTTAGTGTGATTCGTTATTTTGACGAATTGTTTTCCTGTAATTCGATGTTTTGGTGAGTTGTGTTTGATTTGACAAGATGTTTAGGCGAGTTGTTTTTGTTGTGAATCAGTATTTTAGAGCTGTGCTTGATTTGAGTGGTTTTTGTTGTAAACACCGAATTATTTTTTGTGTGACTCGGTGTTTTGACAAATTATTTTGGTGTGAGTTGTTTTTTGTGTGACTCAGTGTTTTGACGAGTTGTTTTGGTGTGACTAAGTATTTTCACGAATTGTTTTTTGTATGACTTGTGTTTAGGCGAATTGTAATTATTGTATTGCAAAACAATTGAAACACATGATTTTTCAAAAAAAAAGCTATCATGCACTTTAATTTTAAAAAGTGTGTATAAAACCTTTGTATTTTTCAAGACACGCCCTCAAACTTTGAGTTCCAACATTAAAGAGTCGTGCGTGGATTGCACCCACTTAGACGGAGCGTGTCCCAATTTTTTTATGTCAAATTAGAGTTAAATTGACTGCGCTCTCGTCGGATGGAGTAGTAGAGCAATTCGATAGATTCTACTCGCCATTCAAAGTCTACACGTCATTTCGTTGAACGAAATTTCTCTGAATAAAAATAGTGCAATATTATTCATAACTAGATTTTCACCCTGTGCATTGTACAGTTAGATATCTTATCAAATTATCTAGATAAATATCAATTTTTAGTTTTGATAAATTATAATTCCGTTGGCATCATCTTACAACAATTATAATATCCTAATAAACACTATATGGCTATATTGTAGTACCATATAGCATATAGACATATAGTGTAACATCATTTTTACTATTAAATGACATCAATAAAACAAATAAATTTATTTACTTTATGATACACAACAGAAGAGGGACTACATAGTATGAAATGATTGTTAGGTCGATGCTATTGTGTAGTAACATTTATTTTTTAAATTTTTAATGAATATATTAGATCCTCACATATTATGTAAACTATAAAATCATATCTATCATAATAAAAAAAGATTAATTAATCACAAACAATAAATATTAATAACTCATTGTTTGATAATGAAATTGAAATTGATAACTATTAATATATATATATATATTAAAAAAGTAAAAACAAAGTGAAGGAATAAAACTAGATAAGAGCTCTTCAGTATCAATTTTATTAATAGCATATTGGTTGAGGACTCAGAGAGAGAGAGAGAGTATTTAGATAAGGACCAACAATTAACAACTAAAAAGTAAAAGGATAAACATTAAAATTATCGCACTCTTTACCACAAACGATTAAAATGATCAAAAAGCCCCAACTTATAACATTTTAAGCGGGAAAATTATGATAAAATTGTACCGCAGCACCTCTCATTTAATTAATATATAGATTTTGGTCAAATAAGGTCAAATGGGCCTTAACTCGAGCAGCATTGGCACCTATATAATTAGTTAGTTTGGGATAATAGTGAAGCATTTTAGGTAAAACCTGTCAATGACGGATGATGTATAGACCGTTGTGACAAGATCGTAACTTAATCACTTGAGATATTGACAATTTAAAAAAAATTTATTTTTGCTGGAAATTTCTATTTAAATTTTTGTGTTGAAAGTCAAACGATATTACTTTGTTGCAGAAAGCTGGGCAATATATGTTATGAATGAGGAAGTCGACCAAATCATTTGATCCTTAATGCAAGTAATAAATATGTTATTTTGATTGATGTATAGAATGATTCATTATTATGTTTCAATAAATTATTGAAGTTTTATAATAATTTTAACAACGTGCAACGCAACGGCGGAGTCAGCACAGAAGAGAGAGGGGAGCTGAAACGAAAACTCAAAAAAATCATATGTAAGTATTAATTTTTTGAAAACATTAAAGAAACTCAAGTGCATTACAAATAGTATTTAACAACTCAAAATATAGTATATTATGTTAAAATGTAAGTTGAACGGGAAGATTTTTGACTTTAGCAAATTCATCTATAGGAGAATCCATATCTATTTTGTTAATAATCTCTCTTTCAATATAAATTTTCAAACTATCAACAAGAAACTCGTCGTCCATTTTGCAAAATTTCTCTTTTGTACAAAAACTCATAATTTCCTTCTACAAAGTATAATCCACATTTCACACTATCTATAATTTAATGAGTTTCAAATTTCAACAATTATTTCCAATAAGATAGAAACACTTTTGGTAACAATATCAATCATTTAAATTAATTAAATAAATACTAAATAAGTTAGCAAGTTTCATTTATTACTTAAATCATAATTTTTATTCAACTCAACTAACATAAACCAATTAGGCAATTACATTACGTTATTATCTAAAGTCTAAATTTTAAATTATATATTAAGTAATGATGGTTTTAAACCGGATTATCACTTCCTTAACATGAAGTCAGGAAATTACATAATCACTTTCTTAGAAACAGAGTTTCTGTCCATGGGATTTCCTCGCCTAAGCTTAAAGTTTCTGCCGTGTGCTCTTCCGATCTCTAGTAGAAATAGAGAGACTTTCTTAAATGTAGAGTCGAGTTTGAACTAATAAGCATACTTTCAATATTTTTCTATAGAATAATGGTAGTCACAATGACAATGTCTTCTAGAATAATAGAATTATAGAAACACAATAACTTTGGGGCTAGGGTAAAATTAAATTTTGTCTTGAAAATAAAAACAAGTAAACAATTCCTCTTTATATTCAAACATAACTTATGGCAAAATCGATTTAGGAATTAGGGCTAGAATAAAACTTGAGTGAAGCTAAAATCTTGACGAACCCGTCGCCCAACCTCATCGCCGGCGCTCGTCTGGGCTGTCTAGACTGGCCGTCGGTCGCCTAGGTCGTAACTCGAAGGAACAATGGATCAATGGAGGGCACTGCAAGTCTGCACAGAGCCACAGACGAGAGGTCTGCCTTCCGCCGTCTAATTTTGCAACCGTCCTTTGTTGCATTAGTTTAATTGGACTAGACCTTTTTATTTTATTTTATTTTCTTCTGTAACTTAAAATCCCAAAACCCCAGCCCGTTTAGTTCCCGAGCCCAATTTGGGAGACCCCTATGTCGGCCTTTAAAAAAAAAAATTTGTCTTTACAAGAGCTTGGGCCGAGACAGCCCTAGGAAAGCCCTCCCCCTGGGCTGTCTCAGCCCAAGAAAGCCCTCCCCTGTCTCTGTCTCTGCTAGTGGTTCAACGCATAAATAAGAACCTCTATATTCCAAAATAATAAATATATTATTTTGACTTGTGTATGAAGCAATTTTTATTTGTGTTTCATTAATTTATTTTAGCGCACAGGTCAAGCCCCAAACTTGGGACACAGCTAAAGCAAGGCCAGTCTATATGGCTCATCTAGCCGTATGCCCTCACATGTGAATACGGGCCTAGGCGTTCGGTTACTCGTTACTTTTTCATTTTAATATTTTTTTTAAAAAAATTTGAGCAAGAAATGTTTTGAAAAAATGAAAAACATGTGGTTTAAAGAAGTATTACATTGGTTAGATACTTACATTCTAGAAAAAGGTTTCGGGTTCGACCATACCTACATCCCCTCCATTTTCCGTCCCCTCTATTATCTCACTTTTGCATTAAAAAAATAAAAATATAGAATTTGGAAAAAGAAGGTCATAAGTCAAATTGACTCGAGCTTAACCGGTACAAAGCTCGAGCCTTATTTTTAGATAGCTGCTCGGCTCTAGCCTAAAAGAACTTGAGCATGTGTCAAGCCTAAACACGACCGGCTCGTTTAATCTTCCCATGATATGGATAAATTCAGGGATGGGCCGACATAAACTTCAGCTCGTGTCCGTCCAAAAGAATTTTATATAGAATATGGGATGGGAGGGAAAATTGGAGAGGGGTAACTATTGTTTGAATTCGGGACCTTTCACTCAAAACGTGAATCCACTTGTTTAAACCATATACTTTTAGAAAATATATAGTAACTCTTGTCGATTGTTCTTTTTTTTAATAATAATATTATTATTACAATTTATGTCATTAAAAATTCCAAATTTTAGTTTTTCTCTAATCTCGATCTAGCACTGTATAGTATGGCACAATATCGTGCTATATGACTATATGACATATATTAAGACACACCACATGAGAAATCACAACGATCTAGCATGTCTCGATGTACGTTATATAGTCATATAGTATTATATGATGACATATATATAGTGTTAGATCATTTTTTGATCTTCCTCCTATATAATTCATTTATAATGCTAAAAAGATGGAGTTGTCGAGATAAATTAGTTCCATAAAACATGTCTCAATTGAGTGCGTCGGTCTCAAGAGAGTAGAGATGTCAACGAGCCGAGTCGAGCCGATTCATTTTGCCAATAGAGCTCGGGCTTTTTTGGTCCTGAGCCGAAATAGCTTGAGCCAAAGCCTGGCTCTACTCTACCGTGAAAATTAGACTCGACTCGAGCTTTGGTTCGGGTCTTTTTCGATCGGCTCAGCTCGGCTCGACTCAATCTGTTAGGCCCGTAATTAAGGGCCGGCCGAGCCACACGGGCCGGCCCAGCTCGAGCTTGCCCCAGAATTTGGGGCTTGGTTTGGGCTCGATCCCGTTTTAAATGAGCCGCGAGCCGGCTTTGTTCGGGTTTTTTACAAGTTGGGCCACTAGCCACCCGAGTTGACCGGCTCGTTATGCATCCCTACAAGAGAGAATTCAAAGAAGATGAATGAATACCAAATCGGCATGCACTGAAAACTCCCATGTTTTCGAAGTGTCAATGTTGCAAGTCATGCGAAACCAACGAACATGTTTTCTTTAAAAACCACATTGCCAGAAAAGTTTGGGATCATTTGACTAGCATTTGTGGGATTAAAAATTGGCCTATTGCTAGCTTCAGTCAGCTTCTCATGTTATGGACTGTTACTTCAAAAAAAACAAAACCTGGCCAACTTCTTGCCATCATTCCTATTCTTGGTGTTTGGTTTCTTTGGTGTGAACGGAATGCTTCCAAACATCAACAAAAACCCATGAATTACAAGAACATTATCATTAACCTGGAAACCACTATCGTCCTCATGTATAAGGCTAAAATGTTATCTGAAAATTTTTGGCAAGGGAATCAACATTGGAGAAATTATTTTTATGAAAAGATCTTTGGGTCCCAAAGGCTGTGTCAACATAATAAATGGATTAAACCACCAAATGGGGTCCTCAAACTTAATGTGACCACTGCTTGGAATTGGAAACGGGGGGGATGTTGCCGTTGGAGGTGTTTTTAGAAACTGTCTTGGTGATGTTCTTGCTGGTTTTGGTTATTACATTGGAAGAAAGAATAGGCTCTCTGCCGAGATTGAAGCTATTAGATTTGGCCTCCATGTTTGTGAAAACAGATTCATAATTTTCTTCTGGAATCCAGCTGCATTAAGGCTATTAACATGGTGGAAAATGGTTGTGAAAACAACAACTACGAGCATGAAATCCAACAGATCAAACTTATGATTAGTAATAGCAATTCAAAATTGAAACACATTTACAGAAAAGCAAACAGAGTCCCTGAAGCCATGGCCCTTCTTTGACTCAATTCCGAAAACCAGTATTTCTTCAATCCAAATGAAATCCCCTCACATATCCATTCTCTTGCTCGAAATGAAGCTTACGGATCCCAGGCTTAGTTACTTGACCCCGTTACAAAGCTCGTGAGATGGTCTTCTGTTGAGAGAAGTTCAATCCTTTACTTTATTTGGCTATCCTCACACCCACAAAAGATTCAACTGTTTTGTGACCGATTTCACTACATCTCTTTTAAGCTAACTATCTCCCCCCCGCCCCCTTTTTTTTTCTCTCTCTCTCTCTGTGCAGGAGCTCATGTAGTGCTGCTCGGCCAACATCGGCATGTTGGTGGGTGACTATTTCTACCAGTCTCAAGTATTGTACTGCCCGAAACCCAGTGTGGCTAAAACCCAAAGCAATTCCCAACAAGTGACTCACAAATGTTTCCTTTACCCCTTTTACCCCGTCACCAAACACCCTGCTGCCCACTTGAATGGCATTGATACCAACTGCTTTACTAACTCAATCAGAATTATAAATTGGCTGCCTATTGCTCCTGCCTTTTGGAACCAGGCCTCCCCGTGTGCTTTAAAACCGTGTTTCAGTGATAAGAGTGGACATTCTCTCCAAAAATTCTGCCATCCAAAAGAAGACTAAAAGAATCTGCTCTCAAGGGAAAATGGACAAGGCCTTGGATCTACCTCTCCAACCTCTGCCCATCTCCGGAAGAGCTGATGCCATTGCATGGACTGGCTCCCCTGAAGCCTTCACTATTGCGGTCAGTGGAAGTATTTCAGAACCCGTTCCAAAGAACCCTGTTGTTCTCCTTTTTGGACATGACACTACCCCCTTCCATCTGTCTATTCCCCACCCAGGCGTGCACCTTTCTGATGCCATTATATCTTTGCATCAGAGCTTTTTCAATCATTTCTTGGCGAAGACAAACATATTTGAAAACACCAAACAGTCTTTGCAGAATCTCGTTCAAGAAGCCCTTGCAGATGTGCTTCGAAACCCCATGGATTACACCCTCCTCGACTCATCTATCTCTGACATCTTCAATGCTGATGAGCTCTGATGTTCTCCAGCATGATTTCTTTGCAACTGAAACAGTTAGATGTTTCTCCACTGATGAAAGAATTCAAATGAACAAGGAGTGGATCAATCTTTGGCTTCATCATCAACACATCCCTCCAAATGTTCTTCAAGAAGAGGTTCTTGCTAATCATATTCGCAGAAGTAATTTATCAAATCAAGATAGAGACAAGCTCAGATCGGTCCTTGTTCGAAACGCAGTGAACCGAGCTACTTGGTTCCCAACATCAGTCGAGAAACAAGCTAAATCCTTCATTATGTCAAAAGTTAACCAAGATCCTACGGCGGAATCTTCCTCGGGTCAGCGAAGTTTCATCTGCGTCCGGCCTCTTGTAAGGGATTCTCTCTTGGCGTTGTTTGAGTGTTTTCCTTGTGCTTCTTCTGTTTTGGTTTTGTCTTCATCTTGTTTCCATTGTGATGTATCATGTTTGTGTCTATTTGTTTTGTTTTGGTTGGAGAGAGGTAAATTTTTCCATCCCTCCAGCTGTACTTCCTTTTCTTATTTATCAATGAAATTATTTTAAAAAAAAAAAAGCACTGAAAACACCCTATGTCACGTGCCAAACAAGTCACATATTTTACCCCCAATTCAAATCCAAATTAGGGTTTGAAACTTCCTACAACAGAGAGAATTTAACCTTTAATTCACTCTTTTCATTTGCAATATCGGGACTTTGCAGGTTTCACTTCAGCCCCTGCACCTTCAGACGCAAAATTAATCGCACAACGCTCTAGTATCACGTATGCATATTCACTGTTTTCCACTTACATTTATGGAAGTGCTAAAATTGCATAATTCTCGTAATTCCCTGAATTTCAAACCATAAAATACCTTTCTTTACCATTTTCTTGTTTAAGTCCTGCAGTTAAGTAATTTAATGGTTTTCGTTTGAATATTTATATTATGCATGTATGTGTTACAGAGTACTGATGGGTCGAAAGAAACAAGCAAGGCCACATAGATCAGTAGGAATACTAGAAAGGAAAACATCCGAAGCACAGTCAAACCATAAAAATGAAATTAAACCAGAACAAGAGGAAGATATTGATAATGATGAACCGTTTTATGTTGAAACTGATCAATCTAGTTGGGCTTCTGAGGAGCACTATGATGTTTCTGAAGTCATCATATTAAATTTGAGTGTAAGTAAGGAGTTCTATCATTACACATTAAACAAGGAGTTTTATACGGATTCAAGATACTTATTGAGATTTAAGTTGACCGATGTCAATGAACATCTTGGACGAATGAAATTAGGGCATTGGCCAGTTTTGTCCCCTAGTAGCATATGTCTGCGGTTTGTTGAGAAGCACACAACAGAGATCATGGAGAGCGAGTCAGTGATGGCGTCAGGATTTTTTGATGCACCAGACGAGGGTGTTACAGGTCTTGTTCATTTGGCTAGCTTGAAGCTCTTGAACATCCGACCAATTATGGGGGTTACTTTCTCAGAAAGTATGTCATCTGTACGTGTGAGGATTGAGATAACGAGAAGCATGCTTGATGAGTGCGAGTCACTTCTTGATTATACTAGGCAGCTTTGGAAAAAGAGTATGATGAATATGATGGCTTGGCTGCGGCCAGAAATTATGACTTCAGAAGCGAGATATGGATATAATGCTGTGGTAAATACAGATGCTGATGTACTTTCACAAGCTGAAAATGATTCCTCTGCGTCAAGGAAATGTGTTTAGTTTGACATTTCCAGCTTTTATGAAGCCATTAAGCCATCAAAGTGAGTATTAATGGGAACTTCATATACTATTGTGATGGTTTCAATTTTTGAATACTTGTCATTCTACATTTGATTTTCCGGCTGTGTTTTATGATAGGGATGCACCTATGCTGGAGGATAACCTACCTGATTTGCTTGCTGAACTTCGACCTTACCAACGTCGTGCAGCTTACTGGATGGTGCAGCGCGAGAAAGGTGACTATGAGCATACAGGTGGAAGTAAAGAGAATGAGAATTTTTCTCCTCTATGTATGCCTCTAAGCTTGGTCGATACGTCCAGAAGAATTTATTACAACCCATTTAGGTATGTTTCCCTTTGATTTTAGTTTTAAATAAAAATAACAGTTGTGCTTGTGCTTTCCTTGGTTAGTTATGTATTCTCGTTCAAAGTATTTGGGGCTATAGTTTGCCTCTGATAAATATTATTAGGTTGAAGTGTATGGTAGCAATGACTCACTTCATAATCTGGTTTTGTCTAAAGAGTTTGCTTGGGTCTATATTTTTATCACATTTCTTAGTCCATCTTATACTCCTAGTTATAACATAAATTATTCAAATAATTTCGTCCCGACATTTCTTAAGACCCACAAGTACTGCACACTTTACTACCACTCATTTTACTAATTTTTTTGAAATGGGAATAGAAAATGGATTAATCAGAAGTACCCCGCTGCAATCTCAGTTGAAATACAGGTGGAATTGATTTTTTTTTCTTTTAATCTGTAAATGTAAATATATAGATCAAAGACGTTATTTACACACTACTCTGGGCATACCCAGGTGTACACAAGATCTAACAAAATATAGACAAAAACTAATGATTCATAGCTGGAGATTCATAATAGACTAAAACATTATGATACAAGGTAAAGATAATATTGTATACGTGTGTTTTAATCTTCTTAATAATATCCCCAGCATGAGGTTGAAAGCCTTCAAAAATGAGTCGGTTCCGGGGCTAGGTGGAATTGATTTTATTCACAAGGAAGCCATAAATAGTAGTACAACAAACATACAAAAGGAAAGAACAAAAAATTGTCTATAGAAGCAAAAAGGGGAAGAAAAGGAAATGCAATATTATTCACTAATTACAACTGGACTCGTCAATAATACCATGATTAATTGATATTTGTTAAAATGATTTCAATGGAAGTGGCATTGGTGGTCCCTATTGAGATCGGAAGAGCACCATAAACAATGTTGAAATTACCACTATGAAACAAGGAAGTATTTAATGTTACTCAACTTTTTTTGTTTTTTAACAGATCATCTGTAAATAAAGATTCTATTTATTTTTATTTATAATATTAACAATTGCTATTTTATCTTTGGGAAATCTTTCTTCATTAAATTTATTTGGTGATTACTTTATTTATTGATGGTAATTACTTTATATTGAAGACGTAAAAACAAACTCATTTTCTGCAGAGTCAATGGGTTCTATACACAAGTTTTGATGAATGAGGAATTAAATTAGGTGTATGATAATACAACTTTTGCCATGTGCGTAAGTTCATCACAGTATCTACAACTTTTTGGTGTTTTGTCTAAATTTATATCTCTGGATCACTATTTCTTTCTGTTGATCACCATCAAAATGGGACAACCGAACTTCTCTTATTTGTCCCGTGCAAGTAGTGCTCATTTATCCTATTCTCAGCAGCTTTTAGATTTATGAATCCTTAGTTTGAGTCTCCGCTGCACGCATCTTAGTTCTGCATTTGAAACTGTATTGTATTTATTAGTATAGTCCGAAACATTGTGCTTGTTTAATTTTGTAAGTTGATATATGGTAGATCCCCAGGGGGCCTATTGTATACATTTGCGCATCATATTATTTAAATGAATCGTCATAGTAGTAATCCAAAAATGAAATGAGACAGAATACATCTGAAAGAACATAGAGAAAAAGAGAGTGCAAGATTTTTGAGGTGTATACAAAGGTTATGTCATAAATCATTCTGTCAAATTTCAGTTATCACCATTGTTTGGTAAAATCTTCTCTTATGTTTCAGTGGAAATGTTTCCTTGCTTCCAAGCCACTCATTTCCTTATGTTGCTGGGGGTATTCTTGCTGGTAAGTCAGCTTGCTTGATTGTAGATATAAGCTTGGACACATTTTTTTCTTGTTTTCTCTCTTCCCTTGTTAAATTGGTGTTAATTTGGCTGAGAATTTTAGCACTATGCGTTCAAACTTTCCATTAACTCTTATGAATTCGAAAAACAAGTGAATTCTGGCAGATGCTTGTAACCGCATTATAAATCGAAAGTCCACTTCTGATTTTGTATGTGTAATCTGATGATCTGGTGTCTTTTGTTTAAGAATTATGATTAGCTGATTTGGCTATGGTTTCTTCTGTTGCATTGTAAATGGAAAACACAGATGAGATGGGCTTGGGGAAAACTGTTGAGCTGCTAGCTTGTATTTTTGCTCATCGGATGTCACCATCTGAAGTTGCCAGTTCTTCTCGTAAGTTGCAAGTTGAAGGAGGTAAAAATAATGAGTTCAAAAGACTAAAAAGAGAGCGAGTTGAATGTGTGTGTGGTGCTGTCAGTGAGAGCTACAAGTACAAAGGATTGTGGGTGCAGTGTGATATATGTGATGCTTGGCAACATGCAGACTGTGTTGGGTATTCATTGAAAAGAAAAACCTCAAAATCTAGGGAAGACACTGAAGAAGAATGTAGAGATCACAAAAGGGGAATCTCATGTAAGCATGCTAAGAGAAAGAACAATATCAAAATAGTTGAGATGGATGGAGATTATATCTGCAAGATGTGCTCAAAATTGATTCAAGCAACTGAATCTCCAGTTGCTGCAGCTGCAACTCTTATTGTGTGTCCAACTTCTATATTGCCCCAGTGGCACGCTGAAATTATTCGGTATCTCTTTTCATTCTTTTATCTAACTTTTGTGCATCTATTTTAAATGCTATCGAAGCTAGCTCTATTTATGACTTTTCATAGAAATATGTCTATGTGCATGGACGTCTGTTCATATGCATTGACACAAATACACACAAACTGACATGCTTGAATATAAGATTGTATGAAGTTTTCATGGTCCGCAAGTTTAACTTGTTTGTCCAATAAGCCAAAGAGACATCGTCAAAGGTGGATTTGTAAGGTTTATATATGCTGCAGATGCTGAACCTTGATTCACCTTGTGTTTGTCTCTGTACAATCTTCAAAGTGATGCCTAATATGGTATATTAAAATGGTCACACACTCCGCCAATTGGCCTTCCTTTAATGGAGTTAGAGATCTCCAATAGACTCTTTAATTTAAAAGAGCATATTCCACTTTTCAGAGAGCATCTTTAAATTTAAAGGGGGAAAATTCTTACATTCTACAACAAACTCTTTATTTTTTACTCTTTATATTACTCTTTTCCAAGAAACATGTATTTTATTCTTCATTTTAAATTAGTATTCATATTTCTATATTTCAATGACCAATAGAAGTGCAGTTTTGCTAAACCAAGAAATGAGCTTTGAAACTTGCGGCTATCAGGTTTTAAGAGTGGATTTAGAGCAACTCCAATAGGTTGTCTATTTTAAAAGAGCATATTCTCCATTTTAAATAGTATCTTTAAATCTAAAGACCGAAAATTTTGACAATGTCCAACAAACTCTTTACTTGTCACTCTTTATTTTACCTTCTACAAGAAGCATTCATTATATTTCCTCATTTTAAATTGATATTTATATTTTTGAATGTTTATAGCCAATTGAATCAATTGTGGTTTTGTTAAACCAAGAAACATGTTTCGAGACATGTAGATATTAAATTATAGAGAGTGAACTTGGCTCTCCAATTTGGAGAGCCAAACACCACTCTTTATTTTGAAAAGTCAATTTAAAGAGTCTCTTGAAGCATATTTTTAAGCATTTACTCTTTAAAATAAAGAGAATCTGATATTTAATAAGTCTTTTGGAGATGCTTTTACCCAGCGAACTAACGGACACTTGCGATCCAAGATCCAAAGAGCCAAACCCAGTCCTGACCAATTTTTCTTTAATTAGGTTTGAGCAATTAATTAATATCGAGTCAATCCACTAAAGGTCCAGTATTGCACTTTCAAATTGCAGACTTAACTAAAGAAGCTAGCATAATTATAAGTCCTATTTAGTTTACCAGTTTCTATTTTGAATTAGAAATAGAACAATAACGTAGACTAAATCCTTTACAAGCATAATCTGTAATTACAATCATCCACATAACTTAGAAATGGAAAATAAAAGTGATATCGGAACCAAATGCATGGTGAATAAAATTTTCATTTTCGCTTTTACTGTTTTAAAATTTATTAGAGAAAATGATAGAGTCTAAAAACAAAGAATAGATCAGCTTGTATGGCATTTTTCCAGAAGATATTTATTGTAGCTTGTCAATGGTTTTTTTTCCCTTGATGTTTCTTTTGTCTTATATTTTCTGCTGTTTTGTGTCCCATTTTCAGCCATACGAATCCTGGTTCACTGAAAACATGTGTTTATGAAGGTGTGAGGTCTACATCCTTTTCCGATGAATGTGTAGTTGATATCAACGATCTTCTTAGCGCTGACATTGTGTTGACAACCTATGATGTACTTAAAGAGGATTTGCCACATGATTCTGAAAGGCATGAAGGGGATCAACGCTTCATGAGATACGAGAAGAGGTATCCTTAATCTTTCTAAGAACAGATCGCAAGAACATGATATGGTTTAGCATACTCGATAGGTGTTGAATATAAGTCAGTATCCAAACTGACACTTAGAAGTAGGCATAACTATAGTTACTGCTTACTCTACTCAAAATGTGAAAAGAGCCTTAGGTACTGGACCTTGGTGTGCTCAATATGCATATGTCATTTATTTTGCTTGTCTGCATTGGCATCTCCAGGTTTTTTTCTTTTCATTTTGTTCTCTTCCAGCTAGTAGAACATATTGAAGTCAGAGTTTCCATTGTTACTATATTCTTGCCATCGCCCTTATCATCCTTGTTTATGATACTTTAGTTGGATTAACATATCTAAAGAACAGACGGATGAATATTAAAATACTAATTTGATGTAACCTTTATTTTTAGAAGAGCTACTAGCGTTTCACTGTTTGCACTCACTAAAAATGTACTGTTACTTGGGAAAGTGGCTGAGTGCAGGCAAAAATGGATAACAGACGCATTAGCACCTTAAATAGTGCTCAATTTGAAAATTATTTGTCCCATTCTTCTCTGTAGTCGTTTATTTTGGAAGCTAAGATTACACTGATAAGATTGGCACTACTAAGTAGGACGGGAGCTAAGGTAGGAATGGAAGTGGAAATGAGATAAAGTGTTCTTGCATATTTATTTTTAGTCATCCAAGGCCAGGTGTCTTAAAATCCTTTGTTGTTTTGATCTTGCAATTCAGGGTCACAAATTGATAAGCTCTCCATAAGCTCTTCGTTATCATTATGTGATCTTTCTCACAAAGCTTCACTGCGTGATTCATTAACTTAGTGCTACGTATATAGACAGTTATGACTGGTACCCTTATTTTGTAAATTGTGTATCATTTACTTTTGCTCCATTCATCCAGCCTGTTCTCATCTTAAATGACATTGTTCAATATATAACCAACAAACTCTATCTCTGAGACATACCATACTTCAACGGGCATATTCTTTTTAATATAAAGGTCGATTGAATGTCATTTCTTGTGAAGCACGTTTTTCCTTTTCAATCCACGGGGATTTGATTCATGCATCAAAGTATGGTGCAGGTGTAGAAGCAGTCCTCTTGGAATCATCCTTTTATCATAATGTCATTTAGAATCATTTTCTATTCCTCTTGATAGCTTTCAGACTTTTCCGTTTCAGACTTCAATGGTGTTTGGAGTAAAATTTAATCACGGTTTTTTGTTTCTTTTTCTTCTTCTTATTTTCTCCCCATTCCAGTCGGCACCTTATTGATGGTTAATATTTGTATCAGTTGTCATTGTCATTGTCATTGTCATTGATATGTTTCTGTTTCGATGTGTACAACTCTAGAATTAGTGGCTGTTTGAGGCTATTTATTCAAATTGAATTATAATGAGAAATTATAATGAGGTGAAATGAGTGGTGTCGATTTAATAGAAGTTTGGAATTTGTGGTTATAAATGAGCAGTTGTCCAATCAGTGGTCAAATCAGTGGTAAGTAAGATTATAATGTGTTTTCATAAAGAGAATCAAACACCTCCTAATTCCTAACCAACATGATTGTTTCTTGATTGTTTTTCTTGATTTCTTCTGATATTGTTATTTTGACTTATTCCTTCCCAAATCCACCAAACACCACAAATACATGATTTATTGAACTTTTAGTGACTACGCAAGATCATGATCTACTTAAATAACCGTGTATGTTCCATTATGTATTTAATGTATGAGTTAAGTCTAGTAGGATGAGCTTGCCAGCAAAGCAAAATTATTGCATTGCTTGCTTATGCCTTTGATGTACTGTAACAAAGTTATAAAGGGGTGTTTGAATCTCATTACATTATTCATGGGAAATTCTGGTGAAATTATAATCCCCGCTTGCACTTTGACTTGACAACTACTCAATTACAACCGCAAATTCCCACTAAATCTCCACGATTCATTCTACTTTTTCTCTTCATTATAATTTCCCCATAATTTCCTCTAAATAATGAGAACCAAGCACTCTATCATGCTTATAGGTGTCTAGGTTGGAACTCCTTTCAGCAAGTTTGCTACATGCTGCTGCTAAGTACCATTTGTAATTATCTTCATCATCTTTTAAGAGGTCCTTTTACATATCCATATTTTCATAGCTTAGGTACACAGTCCTCTTGATAAAATATTTTTTCCATATGGATATTGTTTTGTTAGACTGGCTTCATTTGCAGATACCCTTTGGTTCCAACTCTACTCACTAGGATACTATGGTGGAGAATTTGTCTGGATGAAGCACAAATGGCGGAGAGTAATGCTGCTGCAGCAACTGAATTAGCATTACGGCTCCATGCAAAGCATCGGTGGTGTATTACTGGGACACCCATACAAAGAAAACTTGATGATCTATATGGGCTTTTGAGATTTCTTCAAGCAAGTCCATTTGATGCCGTTAAGTGGTGGACTGATGTTATCCATGACCCATATGAGGTATAAGATGTTTGCTGTCGATTTTCCTTCTCATTGTGACTGAAAATTAGCTACAAAACTTATCTGTGTTTCTCTTTGTGGTTTAAAATTTTCACTTTGGAAATTATCTCTGCTTTTCTGATATTCTGACCAGAAAGAAAGTACAGACACTTTGCCCAGATGCTTATTTCATCAAGTATATAATATCAACTGCCTGCATTCTTCAGAGCATTTGGAATGTCTCAAGCTTTTGCAACTGTATTTCTTCATTTGGATTGGTCATAGTTTGCTGCATTATTAGTCAGTGGGATGATTCTACGTATCTCATGATCTGATTTCCATATTTTTGAGTGAGCTATGTTCTGGAGTTTGAGAATTTGAGGAAATGTCTTTCCTTGTTCTTAAATGCTTGTATCCTGAATTCTGTTGCTTTTTGAAATACTATCTTATGCTTGTCTCATTGCTATCAATTTATCCGTATGTTAATCTATAATTCCTTTTTTCGCCTTTTTTGTCTTCTTGTCTCTTTTCTGCAGAGGGGGGATGCAGGAGCTGTGCATTTCACGCATAATTTCTTTAAACAACTTATGTGGCGCTCCTCGAAAGTGCAGGTTAGTGAGGAGTTACAGCTTCCTCCTCAGGAGGAATGCATCTCTTGGCTATCCCTGTCACCCATTGAAGAGCACTTCTACCAGCGGCAACATGAAACCTGCGTTAATGACGCCCAAGAGGTTATTGAAAGTTTTAAGGATGACATTAGGAAGAGAAAAGTGCCAGGTAACTAGCTGTTTTGCTGTCAACTGATGCCAAATTAAGATGTAAAATATATTCTTAAGCTATTTGATATTTTTATTCTTTCTTGGCTCTCTAATCACCTCATGTCTTTCAACATTTTCCAGGTTCTACATCAGATGATACTTTATCCAATAATTTTATCAGCAATGTGGAGGCTGGGAAGCTGTTTAATTCGCTCCTTAAGCTTCGTCAGGCCTGCTGTCATCCTCAAGTGGGAAGTTCTGGCCTACGTTCTCTACAGAAATCTCCTATGACCATGGAGGAGATATTATCGGTAGGTCTTAGTGAATGAAGTTTAATTGTGAACACCATTGTTCAGAATTATCACTTTCAACAAGAATTTACTTTTCCACAGGTTCTTGTTAGCAAGACCCAAATAGAAGGGGAGGATGCTCTCAGGAAACTAGTTGTTGCATTAAATGGTCTTGCTGGTTTAGCAATAATCAAAGAGGATTTTCCTCAAGCAGTATCACTATACAAAGAGGCACTATCTTTAGCTGAAGAGCATCGTCAAGATTTCCGCTTGGATCCTCTATTGAACATCCACATTCATCATAATCTTGCTGACATACTATCGCTCGCTCTGAACGGCTTTCGAAAGATTCAGGATGTTCCAGGAAGCTATAGAGAAGAAATATTTTCTGGGGCATGTGGCATTGATGAAAAGGATAAATGTACAATGATAAGGGAGAATATGATTAGAGATGATTCCAGTCCAAACATCTATGAAAGTTCAACCTCTTCATTTTGCTTGTTGAAGAACTGTTCTAGTGAACAGATTTCTGACGTCGTCGCTTACTTGCCAAAAAATATACAGTGTCTAAGAGCAGTATGTGAAGATCTGAAGAGAAAATTTTTATGTGGTTTTATTGCAAAGTTATCCCTAGCTCAACAAGAGTTCAGGAAATTGTATGAGCAGGTACATTGCCTAAGAGTTCTCACACATCATGCCTCTTGGGTTTTAAATAGACTGATGCAATACTCTTCCGTAACACGTACTGCGCTTGAGGACAATATGGTCCATTGAAATACAAGATCTCCTGTGCTGGACATATGTGGGGGGAAATTGCTTATCACGATAATTAATCCGATACAATAGATGGAACAGATATCAGTTACTGAAATTGCACATTCTGTTGCTCTTTCTATTAATTCATTTTTACTTTCTTTCTTTTTCTCTCCTTTATTGTTGAAGGTCCGTGACGCTCTCAAAGATAGGGAAAAGCAGCAAATGATTTGGTGGTTGGAAGCCTTACATCACATTGACCAAAACAATGAATTGTCTTCAGAATTGATGCGAAAAATCGAAGAAGCTCTCTCAAGGACGTTGCTTCCGATCTCTAAGAAATCAAGAATTTCTGCCTGGTTAGTGATAGTTTAAATTGCCTGCCTGGCTCTGTGGCCACAAAAATGACTATAATTTTTGCTTTTGAATGCAGCTACTTAATGCTATTGATTCGTTCTTGTTTGCAGTGGGATATCATTGCGAGTATGATTTGGCTTGTTAACAGTGTATGTAGTTACGACGCTCTTCCGATCTAAATTTTAATTTGAGGGGGAGATATATTTGTATCTTAATAGTAAATAACACTTTCTTGTCAAGCAGCTTTGGGTGGTTCTCATTCGTCTGTGTTGACAATGATAATAGGTTGAATTTCACTCTCAAATGAGTGAGTTTGTGTGACACTGTGACTCTTATCCAACTTGTAGAAAATTCATTTGAGGTAGACTGTCAACCACCCTGCTAGACATCTAATCTCGACATACAGAAGGGCAATTAGTTCATATGAATTTGATGTGCATAATTGACTATTAGCAATCTATTTATATTTTGAATAAGTAGATATTTTGAATGGAAGAGACTTGTGCAATATATGCAGGTTCCAAGAGATTTGTGGATGTGAATGGTTTGACCAAATTATATTTGTTTCCTAATACAGGCTTTTTTTTTTTTTTAGGGGGGGGGTGGGAGAATGGGAAGGTCTCGTGGTGTGCGATGATGTCACAGCTTATTCATAAACATCAGAATTATTTAGGATCAAATGCATATTACTTGCTTAAGGGGATGGACTAGCTTTGATTTTTGTTCATGGTGGTGAGGATAAAGCTTGTGTCAACTAATTTGCCTCTTTACTGGTGTAATAAAAAACATGTGGTCCTCAAAATGTGATATGACTTTTTTCTTATCTTTTTTTGTCCCCCTTTTTTTCTGATAGTACAAAAGGGATTGTAGGGGTGCGGAATCGAACCCTTGTCAAGGGTTTAAGAACTTAACTATGATGCCATCAGACGACAGGGGTCTTGACGACTTTTTTCTTTTCATTTATATACCCTCTTTTCATGAGAAAATCATCTAGTTAACATGGATATGAATCAAGTGGGACCAAAGTGCTATTATTGCGACTCAGTTTGTTTCAGTACTTCTGATTCTCTTATGATTTTTCTTCTACAAAATTATAGTCTCTACGCATTAATAACTATGTTCCAGGAACCAGCATGATCCAACTTAGAGAAGTTGTTTAGATGTAGTTATAATGGGGATTGTTTAGTGTGTACAGTCTCCTATATGTTCTAGGAACCTGCAAGATTCAAACATAATATATCTATTTTCCAACAATAATACTTAGAGAAGTTGGGTTGCAGAAGTTATGGATTTTTTTTTGGGGGGGGGGGGGGGTATAACATTATAGGCTAGGATCAAGGAGTGCTAATTTTCATTGGTTAACAAGATTTATTAATGTTCTATTACATTTCTTCCTTTATATCTATCTATGTATATATATCTATATATATAACTAGTTAAACCACCCGTGCAACAACTTACTAAAATATATTATTAGATAGTTAAATATAAATATGTAATATTTACACCCTGTAAAAAATATAAAAACACAAGTATACATTAATTGAACAACTAAGATC